>JABSNV010000054.1:0-101717 GCA_024085815.1 Flaveria linearis | reverse complement strand
AAGCTAAAGGTGAAGAGGAAGAGGGAGGAAGAGAGAGGTCACTGCCACCAAGAATTCAACTGACAAGCCTGGATGAAGGACTATCTCCGGGCACATGCTTCTCTGTAGGCAAGTGGGACCTATGTCCGAAGACACTCCAGCGGATAGTCAGTGAAATAAAAGCTGACATCCGTTGGGGAAAAGGAAGGAGATGTACAGGAGGATGAAGGGATGGTTTTCACCCCAGCCACTCAATCACAACCACACCCACTCCAGAACCAACCCCTTTTCCCATCAAACCTGAACCCACTGATGAAACCTTCACCCTCACCCACAACTCTACCAAACCTACCACATCACCTCAACCACCCAACTACCCACCTAAACCCAAGACTCAACCCAAAACCCTAAACCTAAGCCTACCCACAACAGCCAATCATCCCCTCAGCCTCCTAAACATCTCTCCTTTGAGGAGATAAAGGAGTTCAAGACAAGGCTCATAAACTGCACTACTTTGAGCAGCATCTCCTGTGAGGGAGAGGTTATCAACATCACCTATGTTGATAACTCTTCAAGCTCCCTCACCCTAGGCCATTTCTTGAATTGCCTAGAGAAAACTTGGCCCGGCTGCAAGACTTCTTGGTCTCAACTCCGATACCCTCAATGCTGAGGAGAAGAGACTAAGAAGAAGACTGGTGACTCTGCTGGATACCAGGAAAGAGGACAGGATTTCTGGTCAATCTCCTGGACCTAGAAATGCAATAATCCAGTGGAGGTTCGATGAACCTTCTCACAACTTTGTTGTGGAAAGGGAGAATGGTGAAACCAACAGGCTTAATGCCACTTCTCTACTGCATCTCAGCAGATTTGATCTTGCTGAGCTTGCAGAGAAAGCCATTCTCCAATCCCTCCAACTCTGAGACTGCTGCACACATCAGAAATCACATCAGCGGTCTCCACTTGGCTGAACGAAGTAGAAGAGCCAAGATTGAAGAGAGTGAAGCTGAAAAGAGTGGAAGACAAGGAAGATCAACCACCAAAGGCACAGCCTTTCTACAGATGGTGGAAGGTCCTGAATTGGAACCAATAGTTCGATGGGAATATGACTATACTTCCCATCAACTAACTCTTTTCAGAGGGCCACAACAAGGGTACACATAATCCAAGGTGACAGAGTAGAGGTTCTGTCCACCAAAGATTTGTACAAGATTCTCAGCATTACAGCAGGAAAAATGAGACACTGATAAACAACCTACTTTCCATGGTGCTGAGAGCTTTGAGAAGAAGAGAGAAGTGAAGTTTTGGTAGCATCAGCCTAGGGGGAGTTTGTTGGATCATGATGAGGCTGGTGCAACCAAATTCACTTCATAGTCACTTTTGGTACTACATCAAAGGGCTTCCGAAGTCAAGCAAGAGATCTTCCGAGAGTCTAAGGAACAACAGCTGAAAACAGCTTCCGAAGACAAAGTCTGATGAAGAGCTGAAGACAAAGTCTGAAAGCTTCGAAGACAAAGTCTGATGAAAGAGCTGAAGACAAAGTCTGCTTCCGAAGACAAAGAAGATTCCAAGCTTCGGAAGAAGCATTCTTCCGAAGTATAAGTGCCCTCGGAGAAGTCGTTCTTCCAAAGCACTTTATCCTTCGGAAGACATTGCTATGTCCAGCAGATAAAAGTATGGTCCCTGTCAGTCCGCATGCAACCTCTGACACAGCATAGGTGACACAGCATGGGTTCTTCCTAAAAGACCATGCTGTTGACCATACTTTATTCTACTGCTCACCTTTTTATGATAGTACATGTTACCAACTTTAGTTGTGACAAGGTAAGTCAGGGACATGTCCTGACTACCAACTCTCAGGCAAAATGTCTGAAAGACCTCACCTAGAGTCTTGTAGTATAGATGTAGGTTAGAGGTTGTCCAGCTGGAATCAAAGTATTCCCGGCTGTAGGTAGTATTATATATATCTTCTCCTAACTCTTTAGATAAGCGATTTGAGTCCAAGTGTCTTGTAATCCTTTGAGTTGAGAAGCAATATAAAAGTACCTTGAAATTACTTGTTGTGTTAATTTTCTTACTGCTTGTTACTTGTTATATTGTGATCAACTCTCCTAAAGACTGCTTGCCGAGTGTGATTCACGAGTGAGTTGAGAGAGAAACCACCCTAAATCGATCCTGCAGATCCCTCAAGTAATAAACCTGAAACATGTTAAAAGTAAAGGGTCAACTTTGAAAGTTGGTGAGTTTCCATGGTTAAACACACGCGTGTATATATATATATATATATAATATATATATATGTAAAGGTTTACAAGTAGCAATTCATGTCAATGGTTATGAATATGCAAGTTATACAACACATATAGCTACAATCAAACCAACCTCGATTTATTACAAGTTTATATGATTGACTAAGTGTACTTGGTTCCATGATGAACAAGTCATGCGTCATCAGGAGCCGGCAATACATCGGCTTTAGCATCAAATAGGCTTGTCAGTCCCATAGATCTAAGATGTCACCAGGCTAGCAATAGTTAATTTTGTAAACAAAATATGTATCTCATATAAGACTTACAATAACACAAATAACCATGACAAAATATAAGTATGAATTGCAAGTGCATTACAAGAATAAAATGTTTACAAGTGTAAGTTAAATAATATAACATGTTTCACCCCAAAACGGTGTGAAATAATATAAAATGGGGCAGGAACTCACATGGAAAACTACAAGATGCACTTAAGATAACGATAAGAGAGTAAGATTTCCAATGATTCCTTCACGATCCAACCTAAGATTTGGTATCTTAGGATTAGAATAAAGTTAAGATTCAAGAGTAAATATGAATTAGGGTTTCATTTGAAAATTTGGGTTTTAATATTTAAGTCAAATAGATTATAATAATGAAATCGGTTAGGTTTTGGTTCAATAAAGTTGACATAGATCAATTAAGAATAAGAACGGTAGTGAGTGATGTAATAATTTAATTTATTTAAATAAATAAGGATTAAATATAAAGTGAAAAGAAATAATTAATTTAGAAATTAATTATTTCAAATTGATAAAGATGATTTATTGAATACTTAATTATATGACTTGCAAAATAATATAAAATTATTTAAAGTCATTTTATAAAGTTTTTAAACGTTTTAAATAATCTTATAAAGATCTTATAATATCAAAACCCAAAATAAAGAATAATAGAAATTATATTGTTTTATAAGTTTCAAGAATTTAAACAAAATTTAAGAATAAATTTAAAACCAAGATGAATCGTTAGTGAACATACGTATTTACATTCTACTCAAGTATTTAATTTATATTAATTGATGAATAAAAATTAGGCATTTTAAGTGTGAAAAGTAAATAATTATTTATTTACAATATAACATGGTTAAATACTTAATTGAATATTTAATGATTTAAATAACTAATTGATTAATTATTTAAAGTATTTGTAACATATAAGTTTTAAAACGGTTTGAAATATATGAGTTTGAACTATAATAATTTTATAACATTTTAAATAAAGTTTATTTTTATAAATATTGTTATTCTTAAAGAAGGTAATTTAATTTAAAAAAATTATATGTTTTAAAATCCTAAAAAAAATTAATTTAAAAATATCTATAATGTTTTAGTTAACAATATATTTTTATATTAATATTATGATATACTAATAATTTTCTGAATTAAAAATATAAAAGAAATTAACTAAAATAAAAACATGACAAAGGCAGGGTCGAACCCCTGACCTCCCATGTATAATAACTGTTGCTATCCGGCAGGCCAAAGCCCAGAACTTGTTTTAAAATTTAAAAATAATTAGTAAAAATCATACTTCAAATAAACCCCCAAATCACTCAAGAACCCTAGATTACAAATGTTCCAAATTGAACCTCAAATTGATGGTTTTAATGAAATCAACCATAGGGCTTTGATTGCCCATGTGAAACCTAGTATATAGATGTGTGAAACTTACGTGATTAAGTTCAGATTTGATGAAGACGATAGCAAGAACCGTCGCGACTACGCGGATCTTGATTCAAGGTGTAAACGTTATTGTTAATCAAATTAGCTTTGCAGATAGATTCTAAAGTCGATGATAAGCAAAAGCCCTCTGTTATTAGCAATGATTTGATCGATTTCACTATGAACGGGTTATGAGTTTGTTCAGTTGTTTCAAGTATGATTCGGTTTTAACTTACGGTTTCAACTGCAATTAACTTTGTGCATTCATCCTAATTGATTAAGAATACGTTTATGGATGTATTAATTAGACAATTGATTGGTTATTGAGACGAAACTGATTTGGGTTTCAATTGAAGGTTCAGTTCGAATACACAGGCATGAATTGACTGATTAAACTTCAATTTAATGTGGTCATGCGTTCGAAAACGGGTCATGTAACGATTTAATGGAATTAATTAGGTTAATAATGGTTAATCAAGGGGTGGTGTGGGCCGCCGGAGGGTCGCCGGAGTCGGCCACCGGAAAAACGGGGTGAGGGAGGGCGGTTTTGGGTTGGTTTACTCAAATTACACTTTTGGTCCTCGGCCTTCATTAGTTGTTATTTTATGTTAAACTTGTATATTAAGTTTAGAAAATACATATTAGACCCTGAACTTATATGACTATTATAAGTCTTTATAACTTTATAAAGTTTGTAAATTTTATAATTTTGTTGTTTATTTCTAGTAGTTAAGATTTATAGTACAATATAACTTTATAACTCCAAGTTATTTAAAACTCATAAATAATAAATAAAATCTCATAAACTTATAAATTATATGGTAAAAGAAATTAATAAATGAATTAAATCACCAATTAATACATTCATGGTTTTTTTAAATCTCCTAAATGTATGTAGTTGTTTGATTAATATGCTTGATATATATACCAACAAAATGGGTTCGGGTCTATATTTTCAAAAATAGCAGATGTTACACTAGAGTTGGTGTGGGTGTAGGAGGTGTTTAAAGATATGGATGAAACTTCAGGGTTGAATATGTCATTACTCAAAGTGTTATGACTTGAGTTATTATGTCTATTAATAACTACAGGTACTAAACATGTTAATGTTTGATAGAAGGTGCTAATTGTAACTATTGTTAAGTTTGTTATCTTCGAAAGATACAGTGTAAGCTTCAGAAGTTATGGTTAGCTTCGAAAGATGTATTTTTTGGAAGATATATATAGCATAGTTAGTTGATCATTAGCAGATGATCATTCTTCTTGTTTTCTGTTGTATTTCATTCTTGTTTTCATTTCCATAATAAGATTTGGTAGTTCTTGATTGTTCTTGATTGATTTTCAATTTAGTGTTCATCAATTGGTATCAGACCCACGTTTAGCTCAAATCAAAACTCAATGATCAAGATCGTGGAGGCAATTGAAATCAATCAAGGGTGGAATTGATTGATTGGAAGAATTCTAGTTAACATCATGGTGTCAAACAAGTTTGAATTGGAGAAATTCGATGGTAGGAACGATTTCTGATTATGGAGGTTGAAGATGAGGCCCTGTTGGTGCATCAGGGAGTTGTAGACGCGTGAAAGGCGGTGAAGCGGTGATCCCTGCAAACACAACCCCTGAAAATGTACTGGATATTCAACAAAAGTGGAAAGAGATGATGGAAAAGGCCATAGTGCAATCATCTTGAGTTTAGGAGACTGAGTGCTAAGGGAAGTATCAAAAGTGACAACTATTGCTGGTGTTTGGTTGAAATTAGAGGGGCTGTACATGACAAAGTTATTGCCAATTGTTTATACTTAAAGAAGAGGTTGTATATGTTTCATATGACATCAGGGAAAACTATTAAAGATCATACAGATGAATTCAATAAGTTGATATTGGCTTTTGGTAACATTGATGTTACTTTAAATGATGAAGATCAAGCTGTGATATTCTTGACTTCCTTGCCTCAGTCATATGAGCATTTTGTCGACACTCTGATGTATGGATGAGAGACATTAACAATTGAGGAGGTGTTGTCACCTGTCAATTCAAGAGAGTTAACGAAAAGATCAAAAAACCAAGAAGAAACAAGCAGCTGTGGACTTTTAGTTAGAGGAAGGCTTGAACAAAGAAGTAGGTCTAAGAGCCAACACAGGTCAAAGTCAAGAAGATTATATCTGTCAATCTGAGAAGCATCTCAAGAGGGAGTGCCCAGAAAGAAAGAACAAGAAAATGAAAGCCATGGGTATAAGAACCAAGGCAGTTCATCCTAGAACCATAATTAGATGGGTATGAGAGTTCTGAGGTGCTAATGGTGCCTAAGGGAGTTAACAATGAGTCTTGGATAATGGACTCAAGGTACTCATATCACATGAGTCCTCATAAAGGACACTTCAAAATCTAAAGATAGAAGATCTTGGTGAAGTGAAGATGGGAGATGATAGAGCATGCAGAATACAAGGCTATTGTACAATAGTTTTGAGTTTGCACAATGGCACCAAGTGGAATTGTAATAATTGAGGTATAATCCTGATCTAACTAAGAATCTTATTTCATTAGAAACTTTTGAGAAGGCTGGTTATAGTGTTAGCCTGAGAAATGGGAAGGCTGGTTTATAGTGTTAGCATGAGAAATGGGAAGGCTGGTTATAGTGTTAACCTGAGAAATGGGAAGGCTAAGGTTATTAAAGGCTCCATGGTAGTGTTAACTGGGTCTAGGACGGTAATAACCTGTATATGCAAGATGGGCATGTTAGTAATTGTAACATCTATTGATGGTGCTCCAAATTATACATAAAAACACTATCAAAAGCACATCAATTATTCTTTGATATCTTTCGATTATGATGATTATGTACTTAAAATCGTTTAATTTTGTTTTCAGGTGTTGTGAAGGACAAGATAGACAAAAGGAGCATATTGGATAAGAAATTGAAGGATTCCAGCTTAAAATTCCAAGCATGGGCCGTGCCTTATCTAGCACACCCCCATGCCTTGCCTGAAACACACTCCCGTGCTAATTTGGCACACCCCCGTGATTGGACATCTGACAGGACAAAAAGTACTGTTCCCCAAAAGCAATCACGGGGCCGTGCCCCATTTGTCACGGGGCCGTGATTACCCCTTTCACGGGGCCGTGCCTAATTTGTCACGGGGCCGTGCCCCGACAGCTCCTGCACGTACGAACTGACCACTTTCGTAAGCATTGTACTAACACGGGGCCGTGCCTTTTGTCACGGGGTCGTGCTTAAACACTCCGGAGCCTATAAATAGAGGGCTAAGTTCACCATTTTCGCAAGCTTTTGGTGAGTGACACTCTGCAGAAATCTCTCGGGAAACAGCCCTTGAAGACCATTGGACCATGCTCTTGGAGGCTCAGGATTGCATACATTTGTGTCCACCATGGTTTGATCTCACATCTCACCTGTGAAATCACCGTTTGATTGTTCCATTTCACCGATGAATTCATACTTATCTTCTATTTTGTGTGTTGTTAGGTTCAAGCTCATTATGAGCTAAACTCTTATTATCATCTAACTGGATGAAACTTATGTAATTTATGATGAATTAATGATGTGATAAATATTATGTTAATGTTATGGTGGTCTTGGGAAAACTTTCGATGGGTAGCACCTACATTTGAACGGGGGTTATAAGTTTATGGTTTGTAATTATGATTGTCATACACGGTTGAAAACGTATGATCAACTTTTTCCTAACAAACTATGGCTAATTAACTAGAGATGGTTATTAGAAATCATAAGACCTTAACTTTCTGATCATTTACGGGTTCCCTTTTATTGTCTGAGAAATCTACAGTAATTGTTATGGTTTTCTAAATTAATGGTATGTTGGAAAGCAACTTGATCAACTCTCTCTAACATTAAGTTATGTTTCAGAAATCGTATGTCGAAGAGGACACAAAAGATTTACCTACATTACTAGGGCCTTGACCTAAGCAGTAAATCTCAACCTGACGTGGTCCTGGTCACTACGGAGCAGATAGACGAGAAATCGCGCCAGCTCATCTTTATAAACGTTAACAAAATATTTATTCCATATCTTAATCACATCACCATTTCATCACAGTTACATAAGTGTAATCCAAGTTAGGATGATAGTCTTTATTCCCTGATTTCAAATCCAAAAGTTTCAACTTATTTACTGTATTTTGATTTCTATTTTAAAAACTCTAAAAACCTAATTTACATCAATGCAACTTATCATTCTTCTAAACAAAAACCAAATCTGATAGTCAATCATAAAGGTTGTTGAGTAGTCTTAGTGTGTCCACGGATTGATACTCGGTTCTTACCATCACTAATTACCTCACGATAGGTGCACTTGCTTTTGTGTGTGTAGATAGTAGTAGTAATAACCATTTAAAACTGAATCTGTGCGAAAATCATTTATCAAATACATATACTTCACACCGCATCAAGTTTTTGGCGCCGTTGCCGGGACACACGGCAAGTTTGAAAGACAATCTATATTTTTGACTATCCTGTTTATCTTGTTAATATTTTTTGTTCAAATTCATTTTGACTTTGTAGTTAGTTTGCCTTAGATAGTTAGTTACATTTGCCTGATTCATTTTAAGCCTTAGTTAGTTTATGCTTCCCTAAGTTAGTGTATGTCCGACTCGTCTAGTCCTGAACTTGTTTCACCTCTTTCGGAACCCGAACGAATTTTCTGACAAAGATTACGTGAAAGACCACAACAAGCAGCAACAATTATCGAAGAAGACATCTCGGAAGATACACCATCCGAAGGAGACATGGCTAATCAAGACGAGGAAATGAAGATGACGCACTATGCCACACCATCAATCGACGGTTATGAGTCTAGTGTTGTCCAACCAGCAATAGCAGCCAACAATTTCGAGATTAAGTCTAGTATTATCCAACTCGTAGAGAACTCTGTTCAGTTTCACGGATTGCAAGACGAAGACCCTAACGCTCACATCTCACGATTCCTTCGTATCTGTGCAACATTCAAAATCAATAACTGTTCAGACGATGCTATTAGACTAAGACTTTTTCCATTTTCACTTCGCGGTCGAGCCATTGACTGGCTTGATTCACTTCCGCCTGGTTCCATCACCACGTGGGCGGAAATGGCTGAACATTCCTGTTGAAATACTTTCCGCCCGATCGCACTGCCAAATTAAGAAGCAACATTACAAGCTTTCGCCAGGACGATGATGAATCATTACACGCAGCGTGGGAGAGATATAAAGCTCTGCTTCGGAGATGCCCACATCACGGACTTGATCCGTGGCTGCAGTGTCAAACTTTTTATGATGCAATCAGCGGACCCATAAACAAGCTGTAGACCAAAGTGCGGGAGAGATTTTAGGAGTGTCACACCAACAGAAGCATACCAAGCCCTAGAGAAAGCAGCTAAGAAGAGCTTTGCTTACAATCCCTTGAGAAACAAAATCAACTCTAGAGAAATTCATCAAGTAGACTCTGAAACGCTGATCACAGCCTAGTTAGAAGCCTTAACCAAACGATTCGAACAATTGCAAGCGGAACTTAAAAGACCCCAACACGATGCAACACATGTGGAAATTTACACAAGATTAATGAATGCCCACAAGGCATTATGATGGTGAAGATGTTGACTACGTAGGAGGCCCAAAACAACTCATATAACAACCCAATTGGAGGAGCAATCCAAATTACAGAGAAGCTGGTAACAACCCATCATCATCTGGATTCAACGTAGGCCACCTTACCAACAACAGAAACCACCATATCAAGGTCCAAGCAGTAGTAATCAAGACCGTGGAGCATTATCAATGGAAGACTTATTGCAGCAATTGTTGTTACCACACAAGCCATAGATGAGTACATCCGGAATCTGATCGAAGAAACGAGGAAGGTTTCAAAGAAACGAGGCTGACATCAAAAGCAACAAAGCATCGTTGCAAACCATTGAAACCAAGTAGGTCAGATAGCATAACAACTATCTACAAGACCCAAGGTGCTTTGCCTAGTAACACAGTAACAACCCTAATGCTCAAGTCAAAGCCATCACCATAAGGAGTGGCAAAACCACTCAAGGTGATGTACCTGTATTACAGCCTATCCTTGAAGAATAGAACTCGAGACTCCAAGTAATGCAAATGACAAGCAGAAGCAACCTGTTGTTTTGAAGAACTAGCCAAGAAATACGTACCACCGCCACCTTATGTTCCACCACCTCCATATCCCGGTCGTCTAAGAAAACAACGAATGGAGGCACAATATGGCAAATTTCTGGGTTGTTCAAGCAACTCCACATTAATCTGCCATTGGGGAAGCCTTAGCCCAAATGCCAAATTATGCTAAGTTTTTAAAGGGTGTACTGTCAAACAAGAAGAAACTGGAGGAGTTATCACATGTAGTTTTGAATGAGGATGCTCAGCAGTTCTTTAAAACAAACTACCTCAAAAGATGACTGATCCGGGGAGTTTCACCATACCTCGCCTAATAGGAAATCTTTCTGTCAGCAACGCGTTAGCCGATTTAGGTGCTAGCATTACCCTTATGCCTTATGCGGTTTCGAAAAGTTAAACTTAGGTCAGCCTAGACCTACTCGTATGAGCATCCAATTAGCTGACCGCTCTGTCAAATATCCGAGGGGCATTGTGAAAATCTCTTAGTTAAAATCGACAAGTTCGTATTTCCCGTTGATTTTGTGATCCTCGACATGGATGAGGATAAGAATGTTCCTCTCATCCTAGGTCGACCTTTCTTAGCAACCGCTCGAGCCCTCATTGATGTTTGCACCGGAAAACTCACACTCAGAGTGGATGAAGAGGAAGTGACATTCGACATAGAACAATCCATGAAACATCCTCAACACCATGATGATTCACTCTATTATATGATGTTTGCGACTCAATCATAAGCTGTCATCTGAAGAACACGCGTCAAATTGAAGCTTGCAGTACTCAATTAATAGAAATCCAAACCACCGAGCCCATCTGTGAGAGCCAAATCATTCCAGAACTTGAAGTTGATGAAAACATCATCTTATCAAGAAGCATTTGAGATCATCGATCAGGAATTAGAACCTAAAGCCAAACCTTCTATCGAAGACCCTCCGACTTTAGAACTCAAAGAACTACCGTCTCATCTCGAATATGCTTTTCTTGAAAATACATCTCAACTTCCTGTCATAATCTCATCCGCCTTATCAAATGATGAGAAGAACAAGTTGCTCATGTGCTGAAGGCACATAAGCGAGCAATTGCATGGAAAATCATGGACATCAAGGGAATCAATCCATCCTTTTGCACTCATAAGATATTGATGGAGGAAAACTTTAAATCCGTCATTCAACCTCAAAGACGTTTAAATCCGAGCATGCAAGAGGTGGTAAAGAAAGAAGTAATCAAACTGCTGGATGACGGTTTGATTTACCCTATTTCTGATTCGCCTTGGGTTAGTCCCGTCCAAGTTATTCCAAAGAAAGGAGGAATGACTATGATAACTAACGAGAAGAATGAGCTAATTCCAACTCGTACGGTTACAGGATGGAGAGTTTGCATCGACTATCGCAAACTCAATGACGCCACAAGGAAGGATCACTTCCCTCTACCTTTCATTGATCAAATGCTCGAGAGACTTTCTGGAAAAATATTCTATTGTTTCCTCGATGGTTTCTCAGGGTATTTCCAAATTCCCAATGCTTCTGAAGATCAAGAGAAAACGACATTCACTTGTCCATATGGCACTTTTGCTTATCGCCGAATGCCTTTTGGATTGTGTAATGCCCCTGCTACATTTCAAAGATGCATGGTAGCAATTTTTCATGACATGATTGAACACTCAATGGAAGTTTCCATGGATGACTTCTCCGTCTTTGGAAACTCATTTGAACAATGTCTTGAAAACATGGAAAGATGCTGGTTAGATGTGAAGATTCTAACCTTGTTTTGAATTGGGAAAAGTGCCACTTCATGGTTACTGAAGGAATAGTGTTGGGACATAAGATTTCTCGAGCAGGCCTCGAAGTTGATCAAGCCAAAGTTGACACCATTTCCAAACTGCCATATCCCACAACCGTGAAAGAAATTAGAAGTTTTCTAGGTCATGCAGGGTTCTATCGTCGTTTCATTAAAGACTTCTCAAAAATCGCACGACCAATGACTCAACTTCTTGAAAAGATGCAAAATTCGTGTTTTCCAACGAATGCATCAGTGCATTTGATCTGTTAAAAGAAAGATTGGTCACCGCTCCAATTATGGTTTCCCCAGATTGGACATTACCATTTGAACTCATGTGCGATGCAAGTGATTTTGCGGTAGGAGCCGTGTTAGGACAAAGGAAAGACAAGCAATTTCACCCAATTCACTATGCGAGCAAAACCCTAAATGACGCACAAGAAAACTACACAACCACCGAGAAAGAATTTCTCGCAGTAGTTTTCGCATTTGACAAATTCCGCTCGTATCTAATCCTGTCAAAAACAACCGTCTATACTGATCATTCAGCCCTACGTTATCTGTTCAACAAACAGATGCAAAGCCGAGATTGATACGATGGATACTTCTGCTTCAAGAATTCGACATTGATATTTGTGATAAAAAAGGAGCAGAAAATCTAGCGGCTGATCATCTTTCGCGTCTTGAAGATTCAAACCCTCCACAAACCAAGGAATTCAAAATAAACGATAATTTTCCTCACGAATTCCTTTTGAACATCCAATCTTCAATCGATGAGCATCCTTGGTTTGCCGATTTCACGAACTATTTGGCAAGCGGAATCCTTCTCACAGGAATGACTTATCAGTAAAAGAAGAAATTTTTTGCTGATATTAAGCATTACTATTGGGAAGACCCGTACCTATTCAGAATCAGTGCGGACCAACTCTTTCGAAGATGCGTTTACGGAAGTGAAGCGGAACAGATCCTAAGGCACTGTCATGAAGGACCCACAGGAGGCCACCATGGAGCAACCCTAACAGCCAAAAAGGTCTTTGATTCTGGATTCTATTGGCCCACAATCTTCAAGGATGCTCACAACATGGTACGCACCTGTAATGCATGTCAAAGAGCAACCAACATCTCGACACGGGATGAGATGCCTCAGAAACCCGTTCAAGTATGCGAGGTATTTGACGTATGGGGTATTGATTTCATGGGGCTATTCCCTGTGTCATTTGGGAATCGTTACATCTTGGTAGCAGTTGATTTTGTCTCAAAATGGGCCGAAGCTCAAGCCCTACCTACCAATGATGCAAGAAATGTTGTTAGATTTCTTAAGAAATTATTCTCTCGTTTTGGTACCCCAAGGCTTTGATTAGTGATCGAGGAACCCATTTCTACAACAACCAGCTCGAAAGAGCAATGGCTCGTTATGGAGTGAACCATCGCTTTACAACCGCTTATCATCCACAAGCAAATGGGCAAACTGAAGTCACTAATCGAGGTATCAAACGAATCCTAGAAAAAACCGTGGAACCCATTTCTCCAACAACCAGCTCGAAAGAGCAATGGCTCGTTATGGAGTGAACCATCGCTTTACAACCGCTTATCATCCACAAGCAAATGGGCAAGCTGAAGTCACTAATCGAGGTATCAAACGAATCCTAGGAAAAACCGTAGGACAAAATCACAAGGACTGGTCTACCAAGCTAGATGATGCATTATGGGCTTTTCGAACAGCCTTTAAGACTCCCATTGGGACAACACCGTTCAAACTCGTTTATGGGAAGTCGTGTCATCTACCTGTGGAACTGGAACATAAAGCCTATTGGGCACTCAAAGCAGCAAACCTAGACCAAGGCCTTGCAGGAAAGAATCAATTTCTACAAATCCATAAACTAGAGGAACTGAGAGAACAAGCATACGAAAACGCTAGGGTCTACAAGGAAAACATAAGGAAATTCCACGACTCTCATTTAAGGAGCACTAAACGATTTCATGTGGGGGAACGTGTCTTACTGTATAACTCTCGTTTACGTTTGTTTCCCGGAAAGCTAAAACCATGTTGGTCTGGACCTTACACGATTAAAAATGTGTTTCCAAATGGTGCCATCGAAATTGACAACCACGACGGTTTAAGTTTCAAAGTGAATGGACATCTTTTAAAATCATATAACAATGGGCCAACCAAGATTTTCTCGGAGGAATTACACCTCCGCCCCGACGAAGATTAAGTGTGGGGAAGGGTCGCGCCGAAGACCCGAAACGAAACACGGCACTTGTATATAGTTTTATTTGAAATCTTTAACTTTTTGTAAGACTCACAAGCACAAGCACGGGGCCGTGCCCCACTGAACACGCCCCCGTGACTCTGACAAAATTTTTTCCATGATCTCCGCTAACGACTCTGAAACGTTACAGGTCGAATTTAAGGCAACTTCTGACAAGCACGGGGTTGTGCCTACCCAAGCACGCCCCCGTGATCAACTTTTCCGACCTGTGTATAAATGTAACATCTCGTATTTCTACAGAAATAAAAAAATTTCCGTCGATTAATCCTCGTATTATATTATATCATTCTTTCATTTAATGTTAATAACCCAAAATAATATAATAAAAATAATGTAAATAATAATGATAATATAAGTTTTAACATGTTAAAGTTTATAAATAAATAATTTTTACATAAAATGATAACATATTAAACTTCAGGGACTAAAGTATAACTTAACTAAAACTAAAACACAAATTTTAATTCCTATTGTAAAATTTATGAAACCACAGGGACCATTTCTGTAATTTTCGAAAACCCAAAATTCTTTCTCTCTCTTCTCCCTCGACAATCCGGCGCACTATTCCGGCCATCTCCGGCCGTATTCCGGCGAAGCCAGACCGCCCAAAATACGTGGTATCAACCCAAATTAAAGGTACCGACAGGCTCGCGTGATTGATTCGAACCAATGGCCCACTTCAATTTGAAAAATTGAATCGATTAGCACGGTTTAGGATCCAATGCACTTTCGGCCGATTTTCCATCCTTGATCGCACTAAACACGATAATAATTAAATTAACTCGACATAAACAATCATATATACACCTCCAATCGATTACAACTTCCAATTTCATTTAAAACAAACAAAAACAACCCGTTTGAACATCTCCAAACCGTCGACCTGCAACCTGAGTTAAACCCCACTTCCGATCGATTTTAACCGAATTTGATAAGGGGCTATTGTTCCAGATCACCATTCGAAGCTAACCTCAAGTTTAATTTGATTTTCATCATTGTTGAGCACTCATCGACTATCACCACAGCCGCGACCCATTTCGATCTTGAAACCATCGATCTAAGTGTCAATTCAGGTAATTGAGCATACATACATACTCGATTTTACACGTACGAAGAAAGCCCTATGGTTATTACTGTTATCAGTATCGAATTAATGATCAATTGGGGGAGATTCGATCTAGGGTTCTTCGCGGTTTTGGGGGAAACAGGTTTAAATAGCTTAAAACAATTTGAAACCGATCCCTTTCGCAGCTTAAGCCTTTGTTCCACCGGTTCTGCACTCACATATCAAGCAGGAGGTCACGGGTTCGAATCCGTGCCACCTCACCAATTTTTTTAAAAGCCTTTTTAAGCTTTAAAAATTCCGGGAAAATTCCTAAAAATCATAAAAATGTTTTTACAAACATTAGAAATTTTTAAAACAACCTAATTTTTTTCTGAAATTTATTTCAATATTTTATTTATTTATTTATTTTAATTGTTTTAAATAAATAAAATAACTAATTATATTCTTTACCAATTTATAATTAGTGTATAATATATAATTATACAATAAATAAATTGAATCCAATATATATACATAGATATATATTATCCGATTATCGAAACAACTTTTTTGAATAAATTACATTTATATAATTTTACACAATCGTATACAATTTATAACTTAAGTATATAATTAACATACAATATATAGTTATGCTTACTTATGTATAAATGTATTATATACATATAATTATGTATATAATTATACATATAATTATATATAATTACATGATTATATATAATTATGTATATAATTATACATATACAATTTATTAATAAATTGTATATATGTATAACTTATATGTATAAATTTCTGTTAAAATTCTTGACATAATCACTTTCAACAAATTCGTTTATTTATTTCAAGACATCCAAACCAAATAAAATTAATTAATTTAAACTACCATTCAAGACCAATGGAAATCCTAATACATTCCCAAATTCCCAAATCATTATTATGCTAATTTGAGACACCGTTCCTTAGGTTAATCATAAGGAAATCGTTGGTGTCTAATCTATCACATCCAGATCCTAATCTCATCAATCAAGTGAGTATTCATATTCCCTTTTTATATCATTTCTTATTTGGGGGAAATCATGTGATACAATATATTCAATCATGATATTCTGTTGTTGTTTCATTCTAAATTCAATTCAAGACAGGTTATGTTATTACTTGCAATTATGTGAACATACTATGATAAACTGGACGACAGTAAAACCCTAATTCAATCAATCAATCCTGGTATCAATGGTAGATCTACTGGTTTGGATAACCCACCCCACATGGCTTACGAGTGGTGATTATGCCAGAGGCAATTAGTCAATCTATGGTATTTGTGTGGAGTCTATTATATGCAAGTGTCAAGTCAAGGGGTTTATATTGTGTCGGTTTATCTATATGCTTCGCTATTGCCATATAAGTCTTAATATTACCTTGTGAATTGAATTATTCTCAGTTAATCAATCGATCTATATGTAAATACAAAACTGTGATTACTCACCAGCTAACTCGTTAGCTGACTTTATTTTCTCACATGATTTCAGGTTAAGCAAGATAGTGGACTTCTACCTGCTCATTTAAGACCCGGACTTAGTTAAAATAAAAGACAAATATTATTTGTGGTTTCAATTGTTGTATTTGTGTATGTTGAACTTATATTATTTTGTAATCTGATTTTAATATTATTTCCACTATTAGACAACCATGTGTTATGAACAATCAATCATTCCCTCGTCCGCTCCGATGATTCCGCCGTCGGTCGGGGTGTGACAATAAGTACCACACTTGTTCCAAGCTTTCATCACACCCATTTCTGCTCAAAATCTCATAAAGAAATGATGAAAGAATCAAGTCAAGGAAGTTCCAATTGGAATCCTGTGACTAAACCACGATCTGAAACTCGGAGCCAACAACTCAAGAATATTTCTTCAAGCTCCATGAGCTGATCAAGAAATTGACTGAGATAAATCTCACCGCAACTCAACGCTTAGCTGAACTTATCCAGAAAGTTTAGGAAATGAGCGAGGAACTTGTTTCCATCAATCGCCGGCTTGCGAAGCTTAGCAACCGCACTTCGCACTACCGTATCCCGACCCTTCCATATGAAATGTGTGGAGGCTTCTTCTAGAGGCATTTCTTGATGGGTCATGTGCGCTAGTGCGCGTTAAGGAGTCTGGTTTTGCCATTTGTGACAGATTGGGGTGTGACAGATTGGTATCAGAGCCCATAACTATAGGTATCTAGGTTGTAACCTTTCGTATTTTCATTAATTAAAAGTTAACCTCGTTAAATTCTTGTAAGGACTTTTTATGCCATTTGTGAACTTTGAGGGCTTGTTATGCTTGTTTAGTTAATTCAATAGTTAATTTATTTAAATAATAATAATAATAATAATAATAATAATAAAAAATAATAATAATAATAATAATGATAATAATAGTAATAATAATAAGAGTAAATCTCGGTTTTGGTCCCTGTGTTTTGCAAATTGACTCCACTTGAGTACCAACGTTTATTTTGTCTCCCTTTGAATACCAAAGATTGAAAAAGTTCTCTGTTTCAGTCCTTTTGACTAAAGGTGTTAACATTTTCTGTTATTTTTTTAAAAAGACCAAAATACCCCTAAGGGTTATAAAAATATCATCATCTCCACCACACACCACATACTAGGGGTGTAAACGAGCCGAGCCGAGCCCGAGCTCGCTAAGGCTCGAGCTCGGCTCGTTTTGGTTTTAGGAAGCTCGAGCTCGAGCTCGGCTCGTTTATAGTTTTATTTATAAAGCTCGAGCTCGACTCGTTAGAAAATTTTCAAGCTCGAGCTCGGCTCGAGCTCGGCTAGTTTATTGTTAAATTATTAAATTTATATTTTTTATTATTACTTTTATAATTATTTATAAGCATACTTTTTATATATAACACAATATATATTATTTAACTATTTTTTATCACAATAATATATTTAATAATATAATTTATGTAAATATGTATTTATATATATTTAATATGTAAGTAAAAAATATATATATACAAAAAGCTCGTTTAGGCTCGCGAGCCAGCTCGAGCTCGATATCCTGAAGCTCGAGCTCGAGCTCGTTTAGTAAACGAGCAATAATTTGAGCTCGAGCTCGGGCTCGAGCTCGTTTAAGCTCAACTCGATTCGAGCTTTTTTCGAGCCGATCCCGAGTAGCTTGCGAGCCGGCTTGGCTCGTTTACACCCCTACCACATACCACCACCACCACCACACTCCACCGCCACCACACACCACCGCCACCACACACCACCGCCACCACACACCACCGCCACCACACACCACCGCCACCACACATGTCATTTCTACATTTCTACAAACCCTAGTGTTTGAAATCACTCATCAATCATCCAAGAATCGAACATGGAGTCCGTACTGGCCCCCAAACCCATCATCAACGTCGCAGCCATATGCGGATCCCTCCGCAAAGCATCCTACAACCGCGGCTTGATCCGCTCCGCCATCGACCTAACCAAACAACAATCAATCGACGGTATATCCATCAACTACATCGACATCTCACCGCTCCCCATGCTCAACACCGACCTCGAAATCAACGGCCAATACCCCCCCATCGTCATCGATTTTCGCCGCAAAATCCTCCAATCCGACTGCTTCCTCTTCGCGTCGCCGGAGTACAACTACTCCGTCACCGCACCGCTCAAAAACGCCGTCGATTGGGCGTCCGGGCCGCCGAACGTGTGGGCGGATAAGGCGGCGGCGATCGTGAGCGCCGGTGGAGGATTTGGTGGTGGTAGGTCGCAGTATGTGCTCCGGCAGAGCGGTGTGTATATGGATATTCATTTTGTTAACAAGCAGAAGTTTTTTCTGAATGCGTTTGAGTCTCCGGCGAAGTTTGATGATGAGGGGAATCTAATTGTGTGGGTTATAGAAATGAACATTGGGAATTGGGTTTTAGCAGCTCCATTTGGTGGTGTGTGGTGGCGGTGGTGTGTGGTGGCGGTGGTGTGTGGTGGCGGTGGTGTGTGGTGGCGGTGGTGTGTGGTGGCGGTGGTGTGTGGTGGTGGTGGTGGTATGTGGTGTGTGGTGGAGATGGTGATATTTTTATAACCCTTAGGGGTATTTTGGTCTTTTTTAAAAAATTTAACAGAAAATGTTAACACCGTTAGTCAAAAGGACTGAAACAGACAACTTTTTTAAAATTTGGTACTCAAACAGACAACTTTTTTAAAATTTGGTACTCAAATGGAGACAAAATAAACGTTGGTACTCAAGTGGAGTCAATTTGCAAAACACAGGGACCAAAACCGAGATTTACTCTAATAATAATAATAATAATAATGATAATAATAATAGTATATTAATAAATAATAAATTATAAAAAAAATTAAACTTATAAATGATCAAAACTTAAGTTAAACAATGTCCAGGGGGTTGTTTGTCATTTTAGAAACCTTAAATGAAATTTTTTTACATAAAATAACAAAATTGAAACTGCAGGGGCTAGTAGTGTAAAATTTCAAAATCCCAAAACTCATACCCTTTCGCCGCCCGTAAATCCGGTGACCACCTCCGGCCACCGCCGATGTCACACCCTCAAAATCCACGTGCGGAGTTTTACCGCGAGGCGTGTGAACAAACCAGGATCACAGTCAATAGTTACTCGGAACGACTCTATATGCCACGTTTAAAATAAAACAACCACAGTTCAAACTTTTAAAAGCGTGCGGAAGCGTATTGTAAATAAAACAACCCAAAATATAAAAATGTATAAAATGACAAAACATGCGCCAACCAACTGTTTAAAACCCAAAATGTAAAGATAAACAAATGTATTATTGTTTAAGTGTTAGGATGCATGCTTGACTCGTGCAGTGCTCCTACTGGCAATCCGGATTAACGACCTGAGAATAGCATACTAAAAGTCAACACAATGGTTGGTGAGTTCAAGAGTTTGCGTATAAACATAACAGTTTACAATTGTGATATAATAAGCATGTGCATTGCAATAGATAGCTAGTCCATTAACAAATAGATATTAATACATAGTGATTTCGCAATTGAAGCTGACTGTGTTATGTTGCCTCCTGTCACGACTTTACCATATCGTGACAAATGTACATAGGACAAATTGCACCCGGTTGACCTCGAGTCACACAGGTGGGGCTCGTCAGACCCAGTAGTACTACCCAAGTTTCCCCGCTATTCAATATTAACAATTCGAAAGTGTGAGGACTTTATCATGGTAAACAGCACTATGTTAATATCATACACATCTTAAATATAAAAAGCGTTTAAAAAGTTACCAGTATGCTATCTCCCCCAAAAGAGATTAAGTAAAACAGTGGGGCATGAACTCACCTGATACGCGTATTGAGTACTAAAGTTTACTTGAAAGAAAAGTGGACAGTCAACCCTCAGAGGTTACCTAGATCATGTAAGTACATGAGTATGTGTAAATAGAGAATATGAGAAATCCTAAGTGCACTACAACCAAGACTTAAGGTTTTAGGAAGAATAGACATGTTTGACCTAGTTGACCCGTTTGACCCATTGGTGACATTATGTGTTGTAAGCCATTTAAACAGACATGAGCATATATCATACATGGTTAACATTCCAATGAATCACATATAGTGCTACAATCCCAAAGCATTGCTTAAATCATCATACTATGCACATATCATACAAGTCATATGAATACTTAGCATCTAGCATACTTAGTGTGTTCATAACACAACTAGTGTATCATATAACAGGTCAGATCATGCATCCCCTACTTATATGACCTATAACCATGATTTAGCATATACGGGTCAAAACAGATAATTTACCAAAAAGCCATCCATACTATCCACAACACATTCAATATGCTCAATACATACAACATGCATCAATATGATCAATTTCCAGTCCCAAACATGATGTCCTAGTTACTAATCAACATACCAAACCATACATGATCATCAAAGTGCATAATTCACCCAATAGCAAGTAAACATTCCATACACCCAGTTTACAAGTATTATCGCCTTAGACATTCACAACAAGCATTCTAACATGATCCTAGAGTCATGATTACGTCTAATTCCCAATATCCAATGTTCGTGCACAATAAAGTTTCCCTTTTGGGAAAGTTCATCCCAAAATCTAGTAAACACACAATGTACACATAATTCATCAATAATATACTATTTCAAGCTCATAACAACAACTAACTATGATCAACAACATCCAACTAGTATGATTCATTCAATTCATATCTAAAAAGTTTTCACTTTTGACAAGATATGAACAACAAGATCCAACCTAAGATTTCTAGCATTCCTATCAATAATCTAGCATTCATATCATATTCCCAATGTTCATACAACATCATTAACACCCTAATACCATCAATTCATCATTGGATTATCAAGTTCATGCACAAAAGTTACTATTAATAGTAAGGTATGAACAAGGTTCTCAATTCACCGATTTCTTGCATAATTCATGTTTTGTAGCATTCATACTAACTAATCATCATCCCAACAACATCAAACAACAATCAATTCCACAAAATCATCTTGATTTTCGAATTAGGGTTCATGTTCATCAAAGTTCATGATCAAACAATCAAAAGTGTAGTTTTCTTGCATAATCGATGTTAAACAACATGTATACTATCAAACTAACTCATTAACATCAACAAAACATCAAAAATTCAGCAACATAACACCCAATTCGCAGCCTAGGGTTCGGCCCTAATGAGAGATCCACAAAAACAACAAACTAACCTTCAATTCACGTGTGTACTTGTTAATGAAGGTCCAAATCGTGTTCTACAACTTGAAATCGATCAAAATCAGGTCCCAATGCTTGGTTCTTGGCTGAAATCGCAGAAAGAGAGGGAGGGAGACTGCAGGTCGCGTATGTGGGGAGAAGTGGGGGCTAGGGTTTGTGTTTTGTTTAATTTAATTAACCACATGTACACCTTTAGCCCTTGCGTTATGTACTTTATAAAATTTTATCTTTTAAACTCCTTATGAAGTGTTTTAAACATAATAATATGAACATTTAAACTAATAATAACTTTTATATATTTTATTTTATAAAAACACAAGACATACGAATTAACACGCGCGTTTCCGCGTTACGCGATAAAATTCCCGAATAGTCTTTAAATCGTGTAAACACAAAAATACAACACAATAATCATCTAATCCACTAGATTATTATTAAATTAACATTACTGATTATTATTAGGTCTCCAACATCAAACGACAACTAGTGTGTGCTTACGACGCGTGTATGCAAAACTTAACGGAACTAACGGAGTTTGGTAACGGAAAATTACCGGATGTCATAGCCCGCAGCCCTCCGGCCACCCCCAAAACCATCAAATTTCATCATTTCTTAATCCAAAACCGTCCCCGAACCATTCTAGATCATGATTCGAACCTTTAACACCGTTTAATCGGGCTTAAAACGACAGTTACCAGTGCATTCGATTTCATAACCGAAGCTACTCAAAACAAAGAACCGTTCAAACGTTTCAAGTTAATAATAACCAAATTAACACCACCTCGTCAAACGGTTATCTGCTACTAAAACATTGCAACTTCCAATTTCAATCGAATCAAACGCATACACCATGTTCGAATACCCTCTTCTTCGCGGACCTGCAACTTAACGAAAACCCATGTTCGAAAATCTATTAAACCGAATTGATAGAGGGCATTTCATTAAGAACCTCATTCGAAGCTTTCCTCAAACTTAATTCGATTTTCATCAACGTTTGTCCATCGTTTGGATTCAAGACAAACCGCGGCGTGTTTATCGAGTGTTCATCACCAATCTATCTTCCTTCGGGTAAATTAAGCATATAATCATATTCGAAATAACATGGGGAGTCAAAGCCCCATGCTTATTTCTGTAATTGTTGTCGATTTTGGGTTCAATTGAATCGATGTTGATTCTAGGGTTTATCTAGAATTGGGGCTTTTGTGTTTATGCTTTTTAAGAATTAAAAACGAAGACATATCGCGGCTGTAAGCCTTGGTCTACTGGTTCCCCGAGCATTTGCTACACTTGAGGTCTCGGGTTCGAACCCGGGCATCCTCAAGTATTTTTTAGGCTTTTTCAGCTATATTTTCATTTTAGAAAATTTTTAATAAATATAAACAAAATACTTTTGTAAACTTTAAATATTTTTGTGAGCACCAAATAATTTTCTAAATTTTT
The DNA here is from genome assembly GCA_024085815.1 of Flaveria linearis. NCBI lineage: Eukaryota > Viridiplantae > Streptophyta > Magnoliopsida > Asterales > Asteraceae > Flaveria > Flaveria linearis. The sequence goes on along the minus strand of JABSNV010000054.1, from coordinate 78,314 downwards.
CTAGTAATTTTAAAATTAAATAACTTGTTTTAAAAACAATTTAACAAACATTATTTTTGGTTAAATCCTATTAAAATGGGTTTCAACTAATAAATTAGTTTTGGTTCAAACGTTATTCCTTTAAAATCATGGTTATCTTAAAATGTTTATTTAAATTTTATATTTAAACTTTTGTTACAAATGTTTCTTTTAAAATAATTAAGTAATTATTTATACGCATATGGGCTTGATACAATAATTTAAAATTATTTAAAATACTAATGGACACAATATTATCTTTATTCTTTAAAGAATTATTTTTCTTAAATTGTGGAAATTATATATTATTGAGATTTAATAACATCATTATTATACGTAATTTCATTTCTAAAATACTTAATCATGTAGACCTATATAATTCATTCTAATAGAATCAAATGTAAATAACTACATTATAAACTTATTACTTATTAAAAACCTTAAAACTATTGAAATCCTAATTCTTATTTGAACGTTAATCATAATATTAACCTTAATTTTCAACTTGTAACATAGGTTTAGGTGCCTTGTAATGGATACTTGGATTATCTTGTAATCTTTATTAGCATCTTGAAATACATATCACAAGATGAGTTCTTCCATACCTCTTTTTCATATTTTCATACTTTGGGGGTGAAACATGTTAACTTATTATCATTGCACTTGTAAACTTATTTGAGACCTGTAAACTTTATGGTAATTTATCATGCAAAGTTGTGGTTAGTTGAACTTTTGTGGTTACCATGTTATGGCGTTTATATGTACAATCATTAACTATTGCTAGCCTGGCGACGTCATAGATCTATGGGCCTGACAAGCCTGCTTGGTTGGTTGATCCAAGTACACTTAGCTAATCGTATAATCTTGTAAACGTTTGAGACTTGTAAAACTTTGTCAAGGTTTGATTGTTGCATTTGATCATAACATCCCTAATCACTTTATTCACTAACTTATGACTTGAATTGCCATCTTTTATATACTTATGTATGGAAACTATGGAAAGCTCACCAACATTTTTATGTTGACCTTTTATTTTTAACATGTTTCAGGAACAACCCAAGTATGCGTTCTACTCTTTAAAGCTTATCTCACTTAGGACTGGACTTAGAGAATTAAACAATGATCTTGTTACTTTCAACCTTGTATTCATGATGCATCTTTGTTTGAGCCTTTTACTTGTATTGTTACAATTGAATCTTGATTAATATATATTTGGAATTAATAATAGCGTTATGTGGCTGTGAACAATCGCAACCCTCATATCTCGACGTTTCCGCCGTCAAGGTTGGAGTGTGACAGATTGGTATCAGAGCCCATAACTATAGGGATTTAGGTTATTAGAAATGGTGACCTAGACTATAGTTGCATGAACCTCATAGAAAGATCTCTATACTTTTGTGCTTACATATTGTTTGCATGTTACATAATGCTAAGCCTTTTGTGCAACTTGATGCCTTAGCATAGGAATTGCCTTATGTATGCTTAAAATTAGTTACTTGTCTCCCTAAACTTAACTTTGACTCTTTAACTCTCCTCGATAAATGAACTTCCTAAACTTATTCTCAACGACATGTGGGATCTACACTTATCGTCGTGAGTTCAATTCCTTAGACTCTATGTCTAATCTATGAAAATCTCATCAAGGTTTTGATTTCATAAACCAAAGAAATTTATGTGACACATAGACACCTGTATTTTGGATTTCCTGGCAAAAGGCCTTCGGGCTAAGGCAAGCATATCGTATAAATCTCATTGCGAGACCAGTTATGCTTACCTGGGGATTTCTGGGATGAGTAATAAACTATGGTCAACATACACAAGTCTCTAAGGCAAGTGGGTCAATTTACCTTGACATGTCAACGATTCCAAATGGTAATGCGTTACCAAATGGAACCATCCTCTTTGTATCTTAAAAATCTTTGATTCCTTGAACTGGTTTCTTCTCATTCTTATCATACATAATGTTCCTGTGATATTGAACTCGTCTTACCTTTCAACTCCTACATTTAAACATCGTTACACGTTAGGCGTTTCATGTAGTATTTTCTATACCTTGATCAACGTGTACATGACTCTTGTTATACCCAAAGATATTGGGAATCTAAACCGAATGGTCTTTAAAACTTTAAATCGTTACTTATTTTTTTCAAATCCCCTTAAAAATGTGTCCCATAACTAAGGACATGCAATGTTGTAAGCTGGAATTTCTATATCTTGGGATACTTTATCTAGGTAAGGTGTAACCAGTGATCTGATTCGACCATTGAATCCAGTTACTTGACTTGAAATCCTTGAGATGAGTGACCACTTATAAGTACACGTGTCTTCAATAAGGTTATGATTGACCTCATATCTTGAGAAGTCCATGTATTTCTTTTCGGTTGTGAAATGAATGTTCACATCTCACTGTGGTGTTGAATAATTCTTGTTCTTGATTTCGTCTTCCCGATTTAAACCATCTAAGACTTGAACACCACAATAAATTATGTTATCTCAAACTTTGATCTTAAGCTTGTAATCATGATTTTCTCTTTTGTTACATTGTTGTAACTTGAAATTTCTTGAATTTCTAAATTGATATTCTTTTCTTTTCACTGTTTTGTCAAACTTCGTACCGTTTGCACCGTGGGAGATGCAAGAGTTTGTAAGTCAACCTATGACTAAGAACACTCGTACCTCCTAAATGATTCCAACTCATTAAAACATGGGAGATTCCCTTACCTTGATGATTCTCAATCCGTTTCGATAAATGGTTTCCAATCGTGTGTTTTATGAAATTTCATCTTTTGGATTGGGGTGATTTCCTTATCTTGAGGACTGACTTCAATTATTCTCATTGGAACTTTTATTCCACGAATGATATGATCTCACCAAAATAGGATTGAAACCCGTACTTTGGTGACAATTGTCAATTTTCGATTGTTTTTTTGTTATTATGAAATTCAATCATTAAGATAGGCGCGAATTCCATACCTTGATGATAATTTTATTTTCATGGATTGTATTTTCTCAAATGAAACAACCTCATCAAAGTAGGGTGAATTCTGAATTTTGATGAAGAAGTTCGTCTTGTTATATTTTGTTTTTGTAAAACTTTACCGTTAAGATATGAGTGATTTCTCTTACATTAATGGTGAGTTGCCTCGTCTTATTTCTGTGGATCCTTAACAATGAGTTGGGGATCGAACTTTTTGATTGGTAAGTTAGTGGTCATACCTTGGGAGTACACCATCAAGTTAGGAGTGAAAACCACACCTTGATGACTATTCTCATTTCTTGATCATCAACTTATCAAGGTTGTAATCAAGTGACGAGAAACATGTAGTAACTTGAAGGGTGAATCGATGATGGTGTTTCGACCTATCAAGCCAAAACATGAATTCTGAACTCAAAAGAAAACCCGATCACTTTAAGTTAATTTTAATTTCGAGCTTGGAACATTTAAATTCTTAACTCGATTTCTTTTCCTTTATCCTCATGTTTTGATTTGATCTAGCTATATGGAACCATTTATTCCTTATTCATCGACTTTCATTTTGAGTTATCATCAAAACCTGATTGCCCGATTGTAGCCTTCCTAAACAATCTTTTCGCTAAAGACATTATCAACTTATGCTCATGTCTTTTTAGTCATACAAATGTTCTCAGCTGTGCTTATGGTTTGTTGAACTGCATATGTAGACTGTACTTAGAGATCGCTACCTTGCAAAACATGTTTACAAATACCTTTCTTATTGTTTGCGTCATTACTTGAATCGCTTTTGAGTCCTTAACCTTGGAAATCTTTGAAACTCTATTTGATTTCGATCAACGAGACTCATTATTACTTACATAGTGGCGTGGAGGTTCATAAACCTTCGTAACTTGTAGTCATGGGTTTGGCATAAAGGAAAAGACGTAACTTGGTATGTGTCCAAGTGTCTTACATTCGCATATGACAAGACCTAACATTCGTGATCCTATGGATCTCCTGTTTAACTTTTCTTTCAACTAAAATGCTTCTATCTTAGAGGTCATGATGATAATTGGTGCATTATACACCGATTGGCTAATTTCATATTGACTTATGTGGGATAACGGGTCGAGAAAATTACTTGTATCTGTTTCAAATATTCGTATACCGTGGTATGACGTTAAAACATCGATCGTTATTTTGGATGACCGATTCATTTTCTGCTTTTAATAATGTTCCTAATCATCGTCGTGAACTCATTCCAAAATCTTCGCATATTGTATTATTCTTAGACTGATGGTTGGTCAAAGGAGAAATACATACTTACAAGAAATGCGTTAAGATCGTTTTATATAGTGACGTTTGGGATTCTTAAATCCCGACGGTTAACTTTTCTTATCATTGTTGGTCTTCTATTGATTTCAAGACATCACTTTACTATGAAATTACATTCTAAAAGTTGTAGCTTATAAGTCTAACATACCACGGTAACTCGTCATCGTTTTTCCAACGTTAAATCTCAAAGCAACTCGCATTTCACTGGAAGAGTTCAGGTTGGCATACACTATGTCAAGAATCTTGTAAGGTTCCATGAAGTGAAGCGTTTCATCTGTAATTAAATGTCTATCACTGTCCGTTTGTACACTTACCCTTCATTATATTTCCTTTGTTCGTTTAAGTCCATTCTTAATTTCGGGATGAAATTCTTTTAAGTTGGGGAGACTGTAACCTTTCGTATTTTCGTTAATTAAAAGTTAACATCGTTAAATTCTTGTAAGGACTTTTTGTGCCATTTGTGAACTTTGAGGGCTTGTTATGCTTGTTTAGTTAATTCAAAAGTTAATTTATTTAAATAATAATAATAATAATAATAATAATAATAATAATAATAATAATAATAATATTAATAATAATAATAATAATGATAATAATAATAATAATAATAATAATAATAATGATAATAATAATAGTAATATTAATAAATAATAAATTATAAAAAAAATTAAACTTATAAATGATCAAAACTTAAGTTAAACAATGTCCAGGGGGTTGTTTGTCATTTTAGAAACCTTAAATGAAATTTTTTACATAAAATAACAAAATTGAAACTGCAGGGGCTAGTAGTGTAAAATTTTAAAATCCCAAAACTCATACCCTTTCGCCGCCCGTAAATCCGGTGACCACCTTCGGCCGCCGCCGGCAGCCCTCCGGCCACCCCCAAAACCATCAAATTTCGTCGTTTCTTAATCCAAAACCGTCCCCGAACCATTCTAGATCATGATTCGAACCTTTAACACCAATTAATCGGGCTTAAAACGACGGTTACCAGTGCATTCGATTTCATAACCGAAACTACTCAAAACAAAGAACCGTTTGAACGTTTCAAGTTAATATAACCAAATTAACACCACCTCGTCAAACGGTTATCTGCTACTAAAACATTGCAACTTCCAATTTCAATCGAATCAAACGCATACACCATGTTCGAATACCCTCTTCTTCGCGGACCTGCAACTTAACGAAAACCCATGTTCGAAACTCTATTAAACCGAATTGATAGAGGGCTTTGCATTAAGAACCTCATTCGAAGCTTTCCTCAAACTTAATTCGATTTTCATCAACGTTTATCCATCGTTTGGATTCAAGACAAACCGCGGCGTGTTCATCGAGTGTTCATTACCAATCTATCTTCCTTCGAGTAAATTAAGCACATAATCATACTCGAAATAACATGGGGAGTCAAAGCCCCATGCTTATTTCTGTAATTGTTGTCGATTTTGGGTTCAACTGAATCGATGTTGATTCTAGGGTTTATCTAGAATTGGGGCTTTTGTGTTTATGCTTTTTAAGAATTAAAAACGAAGACATATCACGGCTGTAAGCCTTGGTCTACTGGTTCCCTGAGCATTTGCTACACTTGAGGTCCCGGGTTCGAACCCGGGCACCCTCAAGTATTTTTTAGGCTTTTTCAGCCATATTTTCATTTTAGAAAATTTTTAATAAATATAAACAAAATACTTTTGTAAACTTTAAATATTTTTATGAGCACCAAATAATTTTCTAAATTTTTCGAGTAATTTTAAAATTAAATAACTTGTTTTAAAAACAATTTAACAAACATTATTTTTGGTTAAATCCTATTAAAATGGGTTTCAACTAATAAATTAGTTTTGGTTCAAACATTATTCCTTTAAAATCATGGTTATCTTAAAATGTTTATTTAAATTTTATATTTAAACTTTTGTTACAAATATTTCTTTTAAAATAATTAAGTAATTATTTATACGCATATGGGCTTGATACAATAATTTAAAATTATTTAAAATACTAATGGACACAATATTATCTTTATTCTTTAAAGAATTATTTTTTTTAATTGTGGAAATTATATATTATTAAGATTTAATTACATCATTATTATTCGTAATTTCATTTCTAAAATACTTAATCATGTAGACCTATATAATTCCTTCTAATAGAATCAAATGTAAATAACTACATTATAAACTTATTACTTATTAAAAACTTTAAAACTATTGAAATCCAAATTCTTATTTGAACGTTAATCATAATATTAACCTTAATTTTCAACTTGTAACATAGGTTTAGGTGCCTTGTAATGGATACTTGGATTATCTTGTAATCTTTATTAGCATCTTGAAATACATATCACAAGGTGAGTTCTTCCATACCCCTTTTTCATATTTTCACACTTTGTGGTGAAACATGTTAACTTATTATCATTGCACTTGTAAACTTATTTGAGACTTGTAAACTTTGTGGCAATTTATCATGCAAAGTTATGGTTAGTTGAACTTTTGTGGTTACCATGTTATGGCGTTTATATGTACAATCATTAACTATTGCTAGCCTGGCGACGTCATAGATCTATGGGCCTGACAAGCCTGCTTGGTTGATCCAAGTACACTTAGCTAATCGTATAATCTTGTAAACGTTTGAGACTTGTAAAACTTTGTCAAGGTTTGATTGCTGCATTTGATAATAACATCCCTAATCACTTTATTCACTAACTTATGACTTGAATTGCCATCTTTTATATACTTATGTATGGAAACTATGGAAAGCTCACCAACATTTTTATGTTGACCTTTTATTTTTAACATGTTTCAGGAACAACCCAAGTATGCGTTCTACTCTTTGAAGTTTATCTCACTTAGGACTGGACTTAGAGAAATAAACAATAATCTTGTTACTTTCAACCTTGTATTCATGATGTATCTTTGTTTGAGCCTTTTACTTGTATTGTTACAATTGAATCTTGATTAATATATATTTGGAATTAATAACAGCGTTATGTGGCTGTTGTAACATCTCGTATTTTCGTTAACTTAAAAGTTAACTTTGTTAATTCTTGTAAGGACATGTTATGTCTTTTGTGAAACCTTGAGGACTTATTATGCTTGATAATTAATTTGGTGATTAACAAATTAATTAAATAATAGAAATAATATTATTAATATTTAAAACATTTGGTTAATATCATAAAACTTAACATTAGGTGATAAAAATCTTAAAAATAATTGTTATTATAATAATAATAATAATGTTAATAGTAATAATAATATTAATAATAATAATAATATAAGTTTTAATATGTTAAAGCTTGTAATTAATTAGTTTTTACATAAAATAATAACAATCTAAAACTTCAGGGGAATAAACTGTAATTTATGTAAAAACTAAAATCTAAACTTTGGGCACCAATTCACCAATTCGAAACCGCAGGGACCAAAGCAGTATTTTTTTAAAACCAACCCCCCACCCTTATTCTCTCTCCCCGTTTGTTTTTCCGGCCACCTTCTCCGGTTAACTCCGGCGACATCCAAACAAGCTATAACGCTCGATTAAAATGAAATTAAACCACACCTTAACTCTCTCGTATCGGTTTCGATCACCATGTCATTTTTAATTAAATTTATATGATTATTAAAGTCGGGAATTCAAAACCGAAACATCGACTTAAAGGTCTCTCCCCGTTTGTTATGAAACAATCTTAACTGGGTCTATAGAATGGTGTTAAAACGTTCGAATTAACTTCCTTAAACTTGTTATACCATCAATTCCATTCAAAACAAGCACAAACACCATGTTCGGTTGTCATCTTCCTTTCGAACCTGCAACATGGTCGACAGTGGTCTAGAGGCTTTTAAACTCTAAATTAATTGAGGGCTTCGAATCATAATCATCACCAGAGTCATTACACTGAACTAATTTGATTATAATCTTTGTTACCCTGGTGAATCGATTCCTCCATCAGTCGCAAGACACTTTCTATGGTTCTTCATCGATTCGAGTTCATATGAGGTAATTCGACACATTCCCATACTCGACTTCATTAAGGGATTAAAAGCCCCATGTTTATTTCTGTAATCGTTTTAGATTTGGTGTTCAATTTGATCCAAATGGAATTAGGGTTTATGTGATTTGGGGATGATGTTTAAACTAAGTTTAAAAGGAATTCGAACCAAAATAAACCACGGTTGCGGCCCTGGTTTACTGGTTCCCCGTCCCCTTACAAACCTTGAGGTCCCGGGTTCGAACCCGGGCTCCCTCACCTATTTTTTAAGGCGTTTTAGCCTTTAAATAAATTGTAAAAAAATCAGATTAAATATAAAATTCCTTTTATAAAATTCCAATATTTTTAAAATATCTAATTATTTTTTTAGAATTTATCTTAACATTATTTATTTATTTATTTAATTGTTCTATTATTATCTTTTAAAACAAATAATATAATTAGTTTAATTTCTTACAACATAGATTTCAAATATGATTTATCTTATTAAATAATGTATTTAAGTTATTCTCTTGTTTTTTTAGCTTAATAATTATTATTTGTTTCAAATATTATAAAATGGTCATTTAATATTTTTGCATCTTATCAAATCATTATTTGTTTAAATAACAAGTATATTATTGACTAAATATGGATTTCTATTAAAACTTTATTACAAATGGTATTATACAAAATGGACTTTATGTAATAATTTAAGAAATTTTTATTATATTAATGGACTTTATATTTAAAGATTAGAAATTATATATTTTATAATGTTACAAATTATTTACAAATATTACTTCTTATAAAATATACTTTAACAAATGGTTTAGATTAATATTGTTGCTATTAATCTATATATTATGCTAGTTATTCGTAAATAATTATAAAGATTTATTCACATATTAGATTATATCAATATTTATACTTAAAGACACTTCTAAAATATTTAAATCTAATGAATCAAAATCAAAATAATTATTTGTAAACTTATTACTTATCAAAACCCCATAATTCTATCTAAAATCTAATCCTTGTTTGAACGTTAATCTTATTATTAACCTTAAACTTATAATATATATAATGGAATACTTCGGATAATCTTTTATATCACCTTGTAATGCTTATATCCATGTGAGTATTTCCATACCTATTTTTCTTATTTTCACACTTTGGGGTGAAACATGTTAACTTATATCATTGCACTTGTAAACTTATTTGAGACTTGTAAACTTTATGGCAATTCATCATGTAAGGTTGTGGTTAGTTGAACTTTTGTGGTTACCATGTTATGGCGTTATATGTACAATCATTAACTATTACTAGCCCATCGAAGTCATAGATCTATGGCCAGACAAGCCTGCTTGGTTGATCCAAGTACACTTAGCTGATCGTATATACTTTTAACGTTTGAGACTTGTAAAACTTTGTCGAGGTTTGATTGTTGCATTGTTCATAACATCCCTAATCACTTTATTCACTAACTTATGACTTGAATTGCCATCTTTTATATATTCTATGTATTGAAAACTATGGTATGCTCACCAACATTTTTATATTGACCTTTTATTTTTAACATGTTTCAGGAATAACCCAAGTATGCGTTCTACTCTTTGAAGCTTATCTCACTTAGAACTGAACTTAGAGAAATAAACAATGATCTTGTTACTTTCAACCTTGTATTCATGATGTATCTTTGTTTGAGCCTTTTACTTGTATTGTTACAATTGAATCTTGATTAATATATTTGGAATTAATAATAGCGTTATGTGGCTATGAACAATCATAACTCTCATACTTCGACAATTCCGCCGTCAAGGTTGGGGTGTGACAGCTGTGAACAATCGTAACCCTCACATCTCGACGTTTCCGCCGTCAAGGTTGGGGTGTGACATAGGTTATTAGAAATGGTGACCTAGACTATAGCGTATGCATGAGCCTTATAGAATCATATTTCAATTCTTATAAAGATGTATGGTTTGCATGCTACATAATGCTATTCCTTCTTATGTGCAACATGATGCCTTAGCATAGGATTGCTTTATGTATGCTTAAACTTTGTTACCTGTCTCCCCTAGACTTATCTGTGGCTCTTTGATTCTCCCCGACAAATGAAACTTCCTAAACTTATTCTCGATGACATGTGGAATCTACACTTATTATCGCGGGTTTAATTCCTTAAAATCTATGTCTAATCTTTGAAAATCTCATCAAGGTTTTGATTTCGTGAACCTAAGAAATTTGTGTGACCATAGACACCTGTATTCTGGATTTCCTGGCAAAAGGTCTTCGGGCTAAGGCAAACATATTGTATAAATCTCATTACAAGACCAGTTATGCTTACCTGGGGATTTCTAGGATGAGTGATAAACTATGGTCAACATACATAAGTTTCGAAGGCCAATTGGTCAATTTACCTTGACGTGTCAACGTTTCCAAATGATAATGCATTACCAAATGGAACCATCATATTTGTATTTTAAAAAAAATATATAAAAAACCCTTGACTCCTTGAACTGGTTTATCACCGAAATTCTAATATTTTCTTATTCTTATCTTACAGGATGTTCTCGTTGATATTGAACTCGTTTTACTCCTCAAATCTTACATTTAAATATCGTTATACGTTGTGCGCCTTATGTAACTATTTTTATACCTTGACCAACGTGCAAATGGATCTTAATATATCCAAAGATATTGGTCGTCTAAACCGAATGGTTTTCAAAACTTAAAGTTGTTACCTAGGGTTTTCAAATGTCCTTAAAGTGTGTCCCATAACTGAAATCATGCAATGCCGAAAGGTGGAATACCTGCATCTCGGGATACCTTGTCTACGCAAGGTATACACATAAATCTGATTCGACCGTTGGATCCGTTTATCTGATGTGGAATTCATGAGATGGGTGTTCGCTTATAGGTACGCGTGTCTTCCGTAAAGTTGTGGTTGACGTAACACTTTAAGAAGTCAACTATTTCCCTTTTATTTTGAACCGAACGTTTACATCCCATTGTTGCATTGAATCATTTTCGTCATTGATCTCGTTTTCCTGATTTAAACCATTATCTCGACCAAGGTCTGACAAGACACTTGACAGTTCCTGGTGCCCCTAAACAGAATAGGTTAGTTGAGAGGCTGAACATAACATTACTTAAAAAAGTAAGATGCATGTTACATGAGTCAAGACTGCCTTTTAGGCAGAGGCATTAAGCACAGCATCATACTTGATTAACAGATCATCTTCATCAGCATTAAACATGATGGTTCCTATGGAGAAATGGTCTGGAGTTAAAGTTGACTACAATAACTTGAAAGTGTTTGGTTCTCTTGCCTATGCTCATGTTAAAAAGGACAAACTTGAGCCTAGGGCGGTCAAATGCATATTCCTTAGGTACTCACATCAGGTAAAGGGATATAGATTGTGGTCAATAGAGAAAGAAGGGGTGAAAGTACTAGTGAGTAGAGATGTAACCTTTAATGAGGAAGTGTTATATAAGGATTTACTAAAGAATGCAGGTAACAGTAGTCACGATATTGGCGATTAGGAAGTAACAATTGAGATGAAGAATGCTGAGTTAAGAAGAGACTCAAGACCTGGTTCATCTGACAGTGATAAGTCAGGCAGTAACTTTGATGGCAATACCGAAGGAGTTACATTCTGTTCCTCATAGCTTAGCTAAGAATAGAACTAAAAGGACTATCATCCCACCAGCTAGATGTAGATCAAGTGATACTGAAGACTTGTCTGCATTTATGTTTATGTCTGCACAACAAGAGAGCATATTAGAGCCTTTATCTTTTTATGAAACTGTGAGATCAGTGGATAAGGAAAGTTAGATTGAGGCTATGGAGGATTAAATGAACTGTTTCTATGAGAATGAGACATGGGTCCTTTTTGATAAACCTCACGATAAAAGGTTGATAGACTGTAAATGGTTGTATAAGTTGAAGGAGGGTGTGCAGGGTCAACCACCCAGGTTTAAAGCAAGACTTATTGCAAAGGGGTTTACACAAAAGGCATGTGTTGATTACAATAAGATATTCTCACCAGTTATTAAACATACATCTATCCGGCTGTTATTAGCTTTAACTGCTCAGTTGGATTATGAATTAGAGCAATTAGATGTTAAAACAACGTTCTTACATGGTTCATTGGATAAGACCATCGATATGAAGCAACCACTTGGATTTGAGGTGGAGGGTCAGGAAGATAAGGATACTAAAGGAGAATTTGTGTATCTTCTCCTATATGTTGATGATATGTTGTTGGCTTGTAAAAGTCCGGATGAGATCCAAGTTACAAAGCAATTGCTGATGAGTGAGTTTGATATGAAGGAACTTGGAGCTCTCAGAAAGATTTTAGGCATGGAAATATGCAGAGACAGAAGTGTGAGACAGTTGAAGTTAACTCAAACTGGTTATATCAACAAGGTTCTAAAAGGATTTTGTATGGGAAATTCTAAACCAGTGGTTACACCTCTAGCTTAACATTTCAAGTTATCCAAAAGAGATTCACCTATATCCGAGGAAGAAAGAAGTCAGATGGATAAGATCCCTTATGCCAATGCAGTTGGATGTTTGATGTATCTCATGGTCTGCACAAGGCCTGATATAGCTTATGCAGCTAGTATTGTGAGCAGATACATTTTTTATCTGGGTAAGTTTCACTGGGAAGCTGTGAAGTGGATCTTTAGATACCTTAATGGTACTAAAGATGTTGGATTGGTATTTGGTAAAGATCTTAGTGCTGAAAGTGGTCTACTTGGAAATGTTGATAGTGATTTTGCTAAGGATTTAGACAATGGTAGATCAATGACAGGGTATGTGTTCACTTTGTTTGGAAGTGTGGTCAGTTGGAAAGCAATTTTGCAATCAACAGTTGCTTTATCAACTACTGAAGCTGAGTTTGTAGCTCTTACAGAAGCTGTCAAGGAATCTATTTGTCTAAAGGGTATAGTTACTGAGCAGGGTATTAACCTTTCTAGTAATGTGATTTTATGTGATAATAGAGGTGCAGTGTAGCTGGCTAAGAATCAAGTGCATCATGAAAGAACTAAACATGTAAGGGTTAAGTTGTATTTTATTAGGGATATGGTGAAGGCCAAAGAGGTTGAGATCAAAAAAGTTGATACTCTTGATAATGGTGCTGATATGCTTACAAAGTCATTACCAGGTCCAAAGTTTGAGTATTGTTTGGAGATCTTAAACATTGATTGAAGGTTAATCCAAGGTGGAGATTGTTAAAGATATGGGTTAAACTTCAGGGATTGAATATGTTATTTACTCAAAGTGCTACGACTTGAGTTATTATGTCTATTAATAACTACAGGGACTAAACATGTTAATGTTTTGATAGAAGGTGTTAATTGTAAACTAGTTGTTAAGTTTGTTATCTTCGAAAGATACAGTGTAAGCTTCGGAAGTTATGGTTTAGCTTCGGAAGATGTATTTTTCGAAAGATATATATAGAATAGTTAGTTGATCATTAGTAGATGATCGTTCTTCTTGTTTTCTATTGTATTTCATTCTTGTTTTCATTTCCATAATAAGATTTGGTAATTCTTGATTGTTCTTGATTGATTTTCGATTTAGTGTCCATCAGGAGGAGCTGGAGGCGAAGAGGTGGTGGTGGGTGGCGGGGGGGGGGGGAGGTAGTGGTGGATGGCGGTGGGGTGGAGGAGGTGGGTGGTGGTGAAGGTGGTGTTGGTGGGTGGTGGTGTTGGTGGTGGTGTCGGAGATATTACCGGCGGTGGCGGTGGGCGGGTGGTGGCGGTGTCGGTAGGCAGGTGGTGGCGGTGGATGGGTGGTGATGGTGTTCTTGTGTGTGAAGATAGAGAGAGAAAAAGATAGAGGAAGGTAGAGAGAGAAAGAGAGGTGTGAGGGTGGGGTAGGGTGGGGTAGGGTGGGGTAGGGTGGGGTAGGGTGGGATGAGTTTTAATATTCTTTTTTCTATTATTAAGGGTAAAAAGATTAAACTATTCTCATGTGCAAGGCACATGACCTGACTTAACGATCAAATTTAACGTCGGTTAGAGGATATGACGAAATGTGCAAACTTTTTAAAACATAAATGATGTTTACTGTAATTTCCTTAGTTTAAGGACAATACCTGAAATTTACAACAAACATAAAGAACGAAAAATGTAATTTACTCTATTGTTTTTTAAATCTCTTTTACATAACATTGTTACTCATATTAGTTAGTTATTAGTAGTTAAAAGAAAATTTTGATTATTATAGGTAAATGTGAGTTAATAAATATGACTGTGTTTAAATTTAAAATGTCCTGTTAACAACGGTTAAAATAGATATAACTCTTTATATCAAGTCATTATATTAGCATTTCTCTTAATACTTGTCTTTTTTAGTTCATGGCGCACGTATTTTAAAGGCCTCTTGGCAGTTGGCACCCTTCTATCGTACACTTTTGCATTGTCGATATATGGCTCGATCGTAATGTTCTTGAAGCTTTTACTCAGTATTTCTAAAATTTGCTTCAATTTGTTTGTTGTTACAGACATCATGATTGATTTTGAAATTTATAATATAAACAATTGTTATATTTAATATTTACATCACATGCTGTTATTATATTGATATTAAAATAAGAATTGCATATTACGTGTGACCATGTACAGCTAACACCGCCCCCCACCGGCGACATAGGTCGGCGCTCTCCCTCTCGCTCTGCTCTCTCTCTCGCCCAACGGGCGACCACCGCACCGTCGCCCCCCCACCGGCGACCTTCGCACCGGCGACCGTCGCCACAACGGGTAAGCGACCCTCACACGGATTCGGATTCGATTTGCAGTTTCTGTATGTTGTTTCATGGATTTCTTCATCATTAGTAGAAATTTGTTGCTAATTTCACTTTCATATGATGATTTCATTTCACTGCCATGAAATTAGCTTAACTGATGCTGTTTTAGTGTTAGTGATGCTTGAAATTCGTATGTCGCTAACGATGACATTCTGATGTTCGAATTTTTGGCTTCATCTGTTATGGCTATAGAGAAACGTGACTGAATTTGAAGTTGATGTAGGTTAAATTGCTGATTGTTTTAGTTTTAGGTCAATTGGAGCTATATCGATACTCGTACGATTTTGGATTTCGATTCGATTGCCGTTTATGTGTTGGAATCATTTGATTGTGAGCAGTTTATAACTCTCTGAAGTCATAGGTATCTTGATTAGTGTTAAGAGTTTGAATTAAGATTTCTTACATATCCAGAATAAAAGGGCTTGAATCATGACATTAGGATTATCTTAATCTCGCTAGGATCGTTCAATTGTGTAGCTTACAAATGATCGTTTACAGACAATTTACAAGCAAAGCATCCAATCAGATCAGTGAAGATCATGATTCATGATCACAGTTGAGATTTGTTTTCTTATTTTCTTCGAAGGTAATTAATAATAAATAGACCTCTTTTGATTTATGCAGTTTTGGTGTTTCACGAAGTTGGATTGGTGTGATCGTGGCTGTTATCTCGTGAGTTCCGATTGGTGTTCCGATTGGTTTTGGGGTTCCGATTGGTGTTCTCGATTGGTGCTCCGATCGGTTTTGGTCTTTGGTTTGTTGTGTCACGAAGTTTGGTGCTTTATTGAATGAAAATGAAAATTGTGTATTTACATAGTTTCATGTTTGTGTGATGCTCAAAAATATGGTTTAGAAATTGCTAATTGATGTATTAGGTGTTTAGAAATTGGTTGGTTGAATTAGGTGCTTAATTTTATGTTTAATTTGCTACATGAAGTTCTTTAGAAATTGGTTGGCTGGATTAGGTGCTTAATTTGCTGGTTTGATTAGAAGCTGAGTGAGGTTTAGAATTATATATTTTGCCAAAGGAAAAGGGATTTGAGGCTCTGAGGTTCTTGGGATTATGATGTTCTCTGCATTCTTTGATTATTTCTTTTAATTTAATAAACATGCCTTGGCGGCAGAACAAAGTGGTTAGGAGAATTCTGTGAGGGTTTTATGCAGTCAATTGTTTAAGCTTATATGCAGTTTTTACTAGGTCATTTGGGTAATATTTTATGCAGTCAATTATGCAATGGGTTGAGTCATTTGGGTCAGTTTTTATGCAGTCAATTATGCAATGGGTTGAGTCATTTGGGTTAGTTATTATGCAAACTGAACTAGAACTGGGACTTGGACTTGGACTGAACTAGAACTGGGACTGACAATGACCAATTCAAATACAAATAACACCAGTTTTGTGGCTTTTGCAGATGGAGTTTCCTCAAAATTATCCGAATTCATTATGGTGAGAACAAGAAAAAGATTTTATGGTGAAGGAGTCGTCTCACAATCTTCATCAAATGTAAGTCTTGCACTCATAATCTTCATCAAATGTAAATATCTGTTGTTGTTCGATTAATCTACATTTCTTTCAAATAGTAATTGCTGTTGATTACTTGATTTTATTCGACTTTTCTTTGATTTTATTTGACTTTTCTTTCTACACTGTGGTATAGCCACACTAAGCCGTCACTATATGCAACCGACTTCTGTTTTTTGGTAGGAGTGAGGTTTAAAAGAGTAGAATAACAAACTTGGTAGTCATGCTTTTGGTATCAACTGATTTCATGTTGAATGATTTAAAAGTTACAAACTTTGTTGTCATGTTGAAACTATCAATGGGTCAATTTCTGT
Source organism: Flaveria linearis (assembly GCA_024085815.1). Taxonomy (NCBI): domain Eukaryota; kingdom Viridiplantae; phylum Streptophyta; class Magnoliopsida; order Asterales; family Asteraceae; genus Flaveria; species Flaveria linearis. The sequence goes on along the minus strand of JABSNV010000054.1, from coordinate 61,390 downwards.
TGAAAACAGGAAATGGGTTTAAATTCCGCAGTCTATCTATGCTTGTGCTATAATGCTTTGTATTCTATGTATTAAAATAGAATTAAGGTATAAGTGAGGTCTATCTATGCTTCTGTTTTTTTGGTAGGAGTGAGATTTAAACGAGTAGAAGATGAATTACAAACTTGGTAGTCAAGCTTTTGGTATCAACTAATTTCATAGGGTGTTGAATGAGTTAAAAGATACATGTTGTCATGTTGAAACTATCAATGGGTCAATTTTCTAAGCTACTTTTGTAACGTTGGGTTACACTCTTTTAAGTACCTGATAATTTTTATTTTGTTTCCCTTTTACAGAGCCAGCACACCAAAAGAAGAAGACTACGAAAAAAGTAAGTCCATAGATTTCAATATAATATCCTATATCAATAGGACCATTATCTACCATAGGAGTACAAATATTTCGATAATTCCAAATTTGAGATCATAGGAGCACACATATTTTGGAGGAATGAATCTTTCTGTTGAATGAATATTTATGTTTTTAGTTTTGTTTAAATGTTTTTTTGAAAGAGTGTCATAGTTTTGACTACAGTAACAATTCGTGTCATTCCTCTCTCTCTAGAGACTCCTTCTGTTTCTCTCTCAACGAAGACGAAGAAGAAGAAGACAACAACAAAGAGGCACAGGAGATATGGTCTCCACGCGTCGCAGTGGATCTATACCCAACAACAACAACAACAACAAGCGATCATCGTCCTCTGACCACAAGCCACCGTCTCCCAAACGCCACAAGGTATCATTATGCTATTTCCCCCTTCAATTTCATCTCGATTGGTTGAATATGTTTTCCATACCAATAAAATGATTTTTCAAGGCATATTGTAATTGTTGGTTCATCAAAAGCTTTTTCAAAATTTTCGTAACAATGATAATTTATTGAATAAAATTGCATATGCTATGAAATGGTGTACAAAAGCAAAGTAGAACCAGAGCCATTTGGGATGTAATCCAAATGTTAGAAGCAGCCATACGTAAATAATTTTTTTTTGCGTAATAAACGATTCCCCCGCAGCATCGCGCGGGTGGAAAGTTACTAGTTGATATTAAAATAAGAATTGCATATTACGTGTGACCATGTACAGCTAACACTAGGGCTGTCCAAACCGCTCGACGCTCGACGCTCGCTCGACGTTCGTTCGGAATTTGCTCGAAAAATGCTCGTTCGAATTTTTGCTCGGTTGTAAACGAGCCGATCGGCTTGGATCGGTTTGTAAACGAGCCAAGCACGAGCAAAGGTCCGCTCGGTTCGGTTCGGATCGAATTAATATGTATATATAGTTTATACGTAGTGCTCTAGTAGATTTGACCCATTATATACAAATATATAATTCTATTTATGCATATTTGATCAATCAACCTAATGAAAGAATTTTATACTTAATATAAAAGTGAAATTTTAAGCCGTTAAAAGATATTTTTTTGATCATCTCACTTTCACCGTCACCGTTATCTACAATATGCCCTCCGCCTTATCAGCTACAGACTTAGCTAGTTTCATCGTCAGCCACAACGTGTTATCATCCATGAAAGTATTATGTAATGAAATGTGCCTGATTTTTAAGTTATTAAACCTTATTCACTGCAGTATAAATTGTATGACACACAAGATAGTTGGGTTGTATAAATTATTTGCCGCTCGCTTGCGCTCGCTCGATGTTCGCTCGAAAATTTAACGCTCGAAAAATGCTCGTTCGATTTTCCGCTCGGTTGTAAACGAGCCGATCGGCTCGGTTCGGTTTGGAAACGAGCCAAGCACGAGCAAAGGTCCGCTCGGTTCGGTTCGGCTCGTGAACAGCCCTAGCTAACACCTATAATTGTAAGGTATTAATAAATAATCTACCTATTCTAAGGTAACTAGGGATGCCACATGGCAACATCACATAACTAGGGATGCCATATAGCAACACCACATTCATTTTTAACAAAATTTTCCCACTTCTCTCTCTTATTAAATAACTCCATTAATTACTAATTATATTATTGAATTCTTTTTTGATTAAAAATTATTTTTAGAAAAATTTAGAAATAGATACTTTTTGATGTTTATTTCTAGAGAAACAAATTTTTATTAAAACAAATTTTCTAAGACATCATACTTTTTTAAACACAAAATATTTTAAATTTTACATTTTTAACATGTTTTTAAACGAAATGTTTAATTTATTTTTTTGGAAAAATAAAAAAGTTAAAAACAAAAATTTTTAAAGTTGATGTTATTGTTTTATTACTTATATTCCTTACTCATATATAATTTAAATCATATATTATTTTATAATTAATAAAATTTATTCTATTTATATTATTTATTCAACTCGTGTAATACACGGGTTCATTAAAGCTAGTTAATATAATAAACTAATAATTTTACAAGTGACACAAGTTGGGAAGCTAACGTACAGAAACGCCCACTCTTGTTTCAATGATCAACCCCTTAAATGCATTATTATATATATTAAAGATATAAACTTTACCTGCAGTAACTTGTTATTATTAAACATATAAAAAAAGTGACCTCTAATCTACTTGATGTGAAGGTCTTCGTTTATGGTAGCCACAATTTTCTTTAAAAGGGGCTACCAACAAAATCCAATACAATCACACAACAATTAACAATTTCATTCACATTTCTCTTCTTACAAGCAAAAAAATCTTTGCTGTTATCAGAGGATACCATCAATGGCGGTAGTGAATCCACCTTCATCTCTACCTCTAACAGCTATTAATCATCACTCAGAAACTCCAAAATCTCCAATTGTATCGTGTTCAATCAGAACATCATCATCTTCAGTTTTGATTTCGAATTCAAATGGGTCTTTCAAAGCTCGATTTGGGTCTTCGAGGGGAGGGGCTAATGTGCTGGAAAGACCCTCTTTTGATCAATCTCAGTTCGACCCTGCAACCCAAGTTCAAGAAGGTTTAATTTCTTTCAATTTTGTTTTTTTTTGGGTGAGATTAGGGTTTATTAGTGCTTGGGTGATGATTTTGTTGTGAATTTGAGTAATTAGTTTTTACACAATTTGTTGAGGATCAGATTCAATGGTGTGTTTGTTTACTTTTGTTCTTTTGTAAGTGATATTTATAGTAGTTGTATGATGGGTTCATTATTTTATGTTGGTTATGGTCTTTTGATCTCATATCATATAGATTTTGATTATTGGTTTACTGAACTAATAAAGCATTAATATATTGGCTATAGAGCTTAATTAAGAACCCATATGGAGTCAGGTTCAAAGGAAGGAAGAAACTTATGAACTTAAATGCCTTGATAAACTTGTATGCTTTTGAGGAGATTAAATACGGTTGTCCTGTTTTGAATTTGGTATGATGTGGTGTTTAGAGTTGAATTTGTATGTTGATGATCTTTTTCGCTTTGTAGGTGGAGATATTGGTCGGGTAAGAGACAAGAAGAACACTGGTAGTGGAGATAGTTACAGGGTGCTTTTGATTGATGATGCTCGTCATACCGAGCAGCTAGGTAATTATGATACAAGATTGTGTGCATCAACTGATAATATTTAACTTTCCTTCATGTTATACTTTTCATGGAGCCTGGTCTTTTCACATAAGAAGTTTATTGACATAATCTATGCTATGGTCATGTCGGACATAAAATATACTTTTCTTCTATAGAAGTAGTATGCACTTAACCTTTGAAATGTTTTAAGGAAGAGCATATTTTTTATACAAATGAATCTCTTTGTCATTGGGTTCTCAAATTTCATACAAAGCTATACGCAGAAAAGTTATGTTGCTTCTATATCATCATGTAATTACAATGGTAGAAAGATAAAAGAAATGGAGGAATAGTGACATGATTAACATAGTGTGTTATATGGACTCCTTTAACTTTAGTGGCTAGTTGCATATTTAATGAGATAAATTTATAAGTTTTAATATGTTTTTTTAATTAATATTTTTTAATATTGATGTGGACAGTGTCGTGAATTTTAGTTTTTTTTATTTTGTAATATAAACAACATATATTTTTTTTATTTTTTAATATAATTTCATATATTGAAAATTACAACTTCACATTTCTTTCTGAAACCTGATTACAACTAATGTATGAGTAAAAGAGTAATAGCATTATCAATTTAATACAAAAACTTTTTATTTAGAAAAAAAAGCAAAAAACATCTCATCCCACGTAAACAAATTTGAGTTGAATCAAAAAGAAGAAAACGAAATTGGTCTAGCTTTTTGTTTCCTGGCTGTTTAATAGAAAAGATATCAATATTTACGAAACGAATATAACACCAACCATTTGGTTGAGTGTTAGACTGTTAGTCTTATCACTTTCTTTAGGGGAGGTTGTGAGTTCGATGACTAAGGGTAGTAAAATGCTATTAGTGGGTCGGGTTTTACCGTAGTAGGCCGGGTTTTATCGCAGTGTGCCTTTGGGTACCAGGTTTTTTCTGAAATTGAGGGTTGGTGGGCTTGGGTTACCAAGCGTTGTCTGTGCTTCAAGGCATATGGGTGTCTTTTCGTCATTAAGGTACCCCGGGTAACCAGACTTTAATTAGTTGATCGTTCAAAAAAGTTATTTACGAATATATGATGATGTAACGGATACGATTCTACATTAAAAAAGAATAAGATTGGGACAAAACACACGCTATTAATGAGTAATTAATTAAATGAAGCATGTTATTCATGTTCCAGGTATATATCAAGAGATGTTACTTTTTGATTTTTTTTTCAAGAAAGATTTATATTGATAATTTTTTATGATTATAATAAGAGTGAATTGTTGTTTTTCCCAAGTCATTTGGTAACATTTTTCACTTTTATTTAAAAAAGATTTTTTTATCTAGCTCCCCAAGGTTTTAGAAAGTTGTTATATTCATCAAAAAACACTAATTTCATATAATTTAAAATGTTAAATCATCTATCATTGAAAAAGATAGTTATGTAACATATAAAGACAAAATCTTAATTTACATTAACATATTGTTATAATTTCATTCACGTGTTACTGTTTCATTCACGAAACCTAAATTGGGCATTTCATCCTTTCATATTCAAATCTTTCATCATATGACTATATCACGAGATAGTTGGCTTTATCAATGAGGGAGAAGGATGGATCGTGTTTCTGGTGGTGGCCGGGAACCCATTGTGAAGGAGTTCCATAATATATAGACCATCTACTCCAGTCATCATTTCTCTTATATCGGGATTCAGTTCTACTCGATTATGGTTATGTAATTGAATGATTTTGTTTTGTATTTTAAAGGGTAGTTTCATCAATTTACATATTTAACATTTTAAATTAAAAAGAGTTAACATTCTTAAATGAAAATGATAATTTTTTAAACCTTTGGAAGCCAGATGCAAAAAAAAATCTTTTTAAATGGTAAGGATAAATGTTATCAAACTACAAATAGAAAACATCAATTCACTATTGTAATAATAATAATAATTCAAATAATAAATTTGAACTGAATAAAATTAAATCTTTGTGCTTAAGGTTTTTTTTAACGACAAATGTGTGATCTTGCTTCGGATAATGTGTGTTATCTTAATCTGTCCACCAATCTGTTTTCCAACCAGGATCGCACCGCCAAACCCATTAGGAGAAAATCAATGTTGAAAAAACTTTCTGGCTCAACTCTAAAAATTTTACTCAAAATAAGACTTGAATGCATGACATTCTCATATTTATATGCAAGAAAATCAATTGCTGGAAACACTCTCTGGCTCAACTCTCATATTTATATCCAACTCTCATATTTATATCCAACTCTCATATTTATATATTAATCGTGTTATCTTTCTTTTTAAATATTGAGCCTTCTGGAAAGTAAATTTTGTATGGATATTTTATTCACACAACATAAACATAGATTATCATAACTCACTAACACCAATTTATCTTATGCAATAAACTAGAAACATGTTTTACTCGTTCATTTAGTGGATATGTGACCCGTGATATGTAGCGGGGTCATAAAAGTTAAAAGATTTAATATTATTATTTATACGTATCTACTAGCCACCCAAAAATGATATGTGCAAAAAGCTGATAAAAAATGTAATAGGAAAAAATATTGTAAAAAAATTAATACCTCAAAACATAAACAAAATATTAAATGAGTTAGCGACTTTACAATAATTAACGAGCTTGTTGTAAATTGATTAAGAAATTTTCACACAACTCGAAGGCTTAAGTATAAAACATAAAAAAGTCAGAAGATTAAATATAAATTTAACATAATTCGAATGCTTAAATATAAAATTTTAGAAAACATAAGATGCGTTGGTATCATTTTAAAAAATAATAATAAAGAGAGAAAAAGTGTTGTGGGTAGTTTTAAAAAATCCTTAGAGGTTTAAATGTAAAATTAAAAAAACAAAGTAGGGTTTTTATTAGTTTTAAGAAACAGGAAATTATAGTGATAATATCGAGAAAATATACACCTTCGTTATCGAGCCTTTTTTCCGAATTGTCTTAAACATTATTATATTTGGGTATTACTATTATTATAACTATGTATATTTAGTGATTATATACTTAAGTATTTAAATAAAATAATACTTAAATCAAATAGTATTAAGTTATAAAAATATAAATAATAAATGTATATATTTAATATAAATTTGAAATATTATAAAGAAGATAATACTTAAAATAAACATATATAAATTAATATGTTAATTAAGAGAAATTTATTAAATATGAGCAAGAACCATTGTATACTTGTACTTTATTTTTAAAAAGTTGTACATTGTATTTCTTAAATTTTAAATAAAATTACAAGTGTGTTCTTATCAAATGTTTTGTATAATAGTATAGATAATATATATATATATATATATATATATAGATTATTATTATCATCATATTATAAAATTATTTAGTAATTATATAGTTAATATTCAAATAAGATAATACTTAAACCATAAATTTAATTATTATTATTATTATAAAAATATTTAATATTTATATCGTTAAGTATTCAAATATGATAATATTTATTAATAAATTTAATGTTAATTTAAATTATTTTAAATAATATAATATAATGTCGGTAATTAAATTATCTTACATAATTAAATAATGTATAATAATATGTATTATTTAAAAGAATTTTATTAGATGAGGGCAAAATAGAAATACTTGCAAAGAACACTTGTACCTAATGTTTAAAAATTATATTAAATATCTTAATATTTTTTATAAAACTACACATATATCCCAAGATTTTACTTTATATAATAGTATAAAGAGTTAAATGCTTTTTAGTCTCTGGTTTTGTCTGGTTTGTGCGGTTACGGTACCTGTGTTTTTTTACGGTTACAGTACTTTAATTTTAAAAAAATTGCTAAAACGACAATTTCGTCTAATTTCCAACTTGACGGCGTTAACTTGCAGGGGTATTTCCGTCTTTTTACGTGCTTGTCTTTTAAACCCCCTAACCCCCTTCACACACACATATACATAATACATCTCTATATCTCTCTCTATATACACACACACACATACATACATCTGTTGAACAGAGATCGAAGTGAAGAAGAAGAAGACGACGATGGGAACTGAGTTGATATTCAGAGGCCACGTGTCACACCCTCAATTTTCACAAACGGGGTTTTACCGTTAGGTGTGTGACAAACCAGGATCTCAGACACGGTCATATCAAACGACACTAAATGAATTTAAAAATAAACATTTGACTTCAATCAGAGTAAAACATAAACGAAATAAACATCGGTACGGAAGCGAATAATGAAATATAAACCAAAACTGAAAGTTATAAGTGCTAAGTCAAAACAACATGTTCAATGCAAGTAAATAAGTTTGATGATGCATGTCCTGAGTGCGTTCCTTAATCATACATCGTGAGCTTAAGCGTTCCTGTTACCTGAGAAAACATGCTAAAGTGTGTCAACAAAAGTTGGTGAGTCCACAGGTTTAATCAACAAATAATGTGTCAGAAAGCGTTTCATATGGTTTAGTATATAAAGCATATCGATAGGTAGCTAGCCTATAAACAAGTTACTTAGTGTTTCAAACCGAAGCTGACTGTGTGTGTTTAGTGCCTTTCCACCACGTCTATCACAGACCGTGGCAATCGTTAGGTCAATTTAGCACCCGTTCGACCTCCAATCAAGCTAGCGCGACTAGCCCGGGCGGGGTTTGTCAAACCTAGTAGTACTACTCAGAATTACCTCGCTAATCCTATTACTAACGGTTCGATACTGTAAGGACTTTCAAATGTGTCTCCACTAACGTAACAAGCGATATCAATAATACTGGCAACCATAACAAAAATAGTATTTGCATGTTTTCTCCCCCGAAAAGGAAAGAATGTAAAATGGGGCCGTGAAAAGTCACCTTAAAAGCACGGCAACAAAGCAACGCAGAGAACGGGAATTTAGGTCTCCAATTAACCTGAATTCCATTTAATATATATATAAATATTAATTATTTAATATTAATATAATGATTGTATGGTTCGTGTTTTGCGGCTCGGTTCGGTGCATGCTATCGATATCCCCCATTCACAAGTAACATAGTCAAACACTAACCCACATCAAACATAAGATACCCGGTTATCATGAAGGAAAGTATATTTATACACTTTAATTATCTGACTTTTTTTTATAACGAAACTCATACTATTAATAGCACCTAACCCACACATCACAATTAAGTAACGACCCACACATAACATCCACATAATAAATTATATACATATGATTTCCTACACATTTCATAAGATATACACCATTTAACACACACTTAATATACATTTATACTTATGTATTTCTACATATTAACTCACATGCAAAGCACTAACTCCAAACAAAATGAAGAAAAGCTTATGTCAATTTCCACTCACACACATACAAATTAAAACACATACACCCCAAAATCAACCCTTCATCAACATCCACACATACGCACGTTCAAGAACAACACATACAAAGAAAAACTCATGCATACATCCACTGCTCCACATGCATACGTAATTTACAAAATAAAATATTATAAATTCGGACCTAAAATCCCACTTGCATGAAGAAACATACACAGCATATACATATATGTGCACATGCACACCCACTGCCATGCTCACTCCTATTCACATTGCATGATACAAGCACATGAAAACATTACCATCAGTAAACCAACATAAACACATATGTGCCCCATGGAGCTTACGTACAAAGAAAACACCCTCTAGCATGCATAAACACCCATAACACATCACCTTCACACAACTTTACAGAAACACATATACATCGCACATACATACTACCATGGAAATAACACACACACACATGTATGGCAACAGCCTTGCACGATCATATATATATATTATATATATATACACACGTATATACAAGATTGAACACACATAGATACATCGCATATATACATATACAAATACGCAGAAACAATCCTATAACGCACCCGTACACCACATACAAGAATACGTGACCTTCCTGCACCCGAACTCGAAACCATCACATTACGAAAGCATTACGAAAAAAAGAACGATGATGATTAGGAATCATACCGAGTGAGCTACGGAACGAATTCAATCACCGCTCACGGCTGCACGTTCGCTCGATCCGAGGCGAGGGAGGCTGTTTCGGGAATGAGGTGTCGCAACTGGAATGACGTCGGAGTTGTGGTGCTGCCGGAGATGGAGATCGGGCCAAAGAGGGCTGCCGTCGGTGATGCTTCACTTAGGGTTGCGGGAGAGGTTACGATAAAGATGATTGCGGGGAGTCGTACGTATGGGGTAAACGGTTGTGAAGGGTTGGGTTCGTCGGAACCGGTAGTGGGGTGGAGGAATGTTGTCGTTTGCGTTCGAGATTCACAGTGAGGGGGAAATAAGAGGCGGCTGAATGGTGTTGTGAGGTGGTTTTTGTGAGATCGTGGGTTTGAAGGGAGGGGGCCGAGAGGGTTGATAGGGGAGTTAGTTGTGGAGGATAAAGTTGATTAGTTTAAGTGCTAATCAAACACATAAATTTTTTTTGTCATTCTTTTAACTAGTTTTATACCCGTCCGGTGGCCGGGAGCTTTCATGTCGTAATGTAATAACTATGTCTTCTTAAATTATAAACAATAACACTATTAACGTGTTAGTATAAAGACAATTTAAAACACACCAAAAAGTCTTTTATATTTGAGTATATGTCATATGATTTTAGATCGTAACCAATGTATTTTGATACGGTAAACCGTCGAATATAAGTGGGTGGTAAGTTAAATTTATCAATCTTTATCCTGACAACGATCCTCCTGGCACATAAGTTGTCAATGAAGAAATCTTGTATCCAGTATGGATTGTCAACACCCTATCCATAAACATAAGAAAGTGAGTATAAAAAATGTCACATAAACACTTATGTATTAGCACATACAATCATATAAAATTACAAGCATGACGAAGTTATGTTGGTTTTACGCTTGGCAACGTGCGTTATGACAATCATAGGGCATGTGTAAGGAATTACCTCTGTCAAGCTTAGCGCAACCACGCATCCGCATCAAGACCCAGAAGAGCAATGGCAGTATCGTCAAAGAGCACACACAACATTTCCTCGTCCGTGTCCGTTACGCGAATAACCAGCTTATATCTACAAGAATATCAATGTCAATAAGACGTAGATAAACATTGAAAACAACGCAAGCAAACCTACGCTTGACGTGGAGTGACAATATTTTTTGGCAAGGACCACAAAAGTAGTGTGAATCAATAAGTGTCGTCTTCTTGTGGCACGTGCTACATTGCACGTACTTCCAATCACATGACAGATCAACGTCGATTATTGTTCCATCAACAATATACATGGTCCCCTATAACAGAACAAAATTAATTAGAGAGTATACTACAAAACATAAGTAGTTTTTCCAATCTAAAGCGACCATACGGTGCAACACCCTTCTGTAAGTTGGTGTAAATTTCTGAAATGGCCGTGACAACCGATTCCGTGTTCTGTGCTTCCCCTGTTTCTAATGTAATAGGTCCAGTGACACTATAAAAAGACATGAGATACATAAGCACATAGTAATATAAAGCTAGTGTTATATTGGTACTTGATTGGTTATGGTTGTACATGTTCCTGTAGCTTTGAACAACGGGAAGCGATAAATTCAAATATATGTGAGAGGCAACTGTTGTGACGAGACTCGGAGCACCTACCATTGCGAGGAATAAATGCGGATATATATGTGAATTGCATGGTAATGAAGGTAGGAAAGGCTTTCAATAAAGTACCTTTAAACGGTCGAACTTTGCATGATGTCAAGATCATTACAACCTGTTGATCACCGTACGCTCGTATATCATCATCACAGATATTTTGAGCGAGTTGGCCCCATAATGTAACATTAACTAAAACGCCACGGCGTATTAATAGCAAAGACCCAAAAACTCGTGAACTTGAGCACCAAGCATAAGGTATAGCAAAAAACAAAAAAATTAACACCTTTCATCATAAAGAACGACGTGCCGTCGCTGCCGACCAAATAACTCAGACGTGCGGGAGCTGTTTTCAAGAGGCCCCCAAACACGAATAATGCCAATGAAGTCTGGAAATACATGTAGGACAAATGGTCAAAACACTTGAATAATAGGGATGTAAAGCAGAAAACTATAGTACCTGTTAATACATGTTGTTATTGAGATGACGGCGTAGAGCATCAAACGGGACCAAGTTAAAAACATATCGGTCAAAGCCAGAAGATCTAACTGGTGACACGCAAACTGTCGTTGCGTTTGAAAACTGGATGAAAGTTTCACGTTGTAACGGTCGATAAAGCATCTCATACGGGAGAACCATAAACCTATGAATGGTATAGACGCAACCTTCAACCAAAATGTTCTTGAATTTGTAAGTAAATAAACAATATGCAGAAACTACATAGAAACATGAGAAAGTGGGCAACACAAGACGAACCCCACTACCACTCAAAGACGAACAATTCGATTCTGGCATCTTATGATGATACGTGGGATCTTAGTCTTGTTCTTGTTAGGTGCAACAGAATTTGCGCTGTCCACCAAAGCATATTCCGAATCATCATCACTGATCCATCCACAGCCATGAGACGGTTCATCTTGGCTACTCTCAATCTCTTGCACCTCATCCCATTTCCAATTTTCTAGAGTGTGCTTCCTTTTTGCTTTCTTTGGGCCTTACGAACCTGTGATTGAACAACACAACAGGGGAAAATGAAAGATAGTCACACACAAAGGTAAAACAGCCACCAAACCTTACCTCTTCACTATCCTTCTCGTTATAGGAATTGGATTCCAAAGAGAGGTGGTCCTGCTTGAGTTCCACTGGCTTTTCATGCACATGTAAGGACTTAACCTCTTTCATCTCATTAGCCTCCACTAAAGCTTGGTCAGATTCGGTACCGTCCATTGTTGATGTTTTGAGATTCGAGCAAATTGTGCAGATGGCAAAAGTTGGAGAAGCAGTGGTTATATAGGCTGTGACAGTAGCAGTTTCCACATCCACCACCTGAAATTTCAGTGAGAGATTCTCTCAACTCAATTTGGCGCCCTCAAAATGAAAAGTTTGAGTTTCCCGCCACTGAGTACCTTCTACCGCTGAGAACCACCTCTAACCGTCGGTAACCGCCGACTTTATACGGCTGAGATTCAATCTCAGGATGATCGAACGGTGGAGATTGAATGATAGAGCGGTTACAACATTCGCGAATAATATATATATAATGTTACCAAATGAGTTGAGGTTGAGGTTGCTAATTGAATGATAACTAGTTGATGTCCAGTACGCGCGTTGCGCGAATCTAATTTTCGCTCACATTGCACATATACTAACGTTCAAGACTCGGTCGATGCTTTAAATAAAATATGGTAGCTTCTCAGATTACGGCATTAAAATCGTCATTAAACGTACGAATATCCTACCATATCATTTTGTCAACTGACCATCAAAGACAGTATGCGGCTAGAACCAACAGTTTCAATATACAATTTGCGGATACAGCCACAGAACAACGAAAACAATAATAGATTAATAAATTAATTGCGGATTTAGAGGCTCAGAGGTGGGTCGTTCATTGTGGCTGCAAAAACTCGTTTACCACGCCAGAACAATGAACATAACAACCTTTTCTCTTTCTTCATCGCCTAATCCATATTCACACAACAACAGATATATCAACCAACACATGGTGCGTCAACAAAAGTGTCGGACGAGTGCACTCATCGTCATCGACTGGAACATACAGATAGTACATGCATTCAACCAGCCCAGGACCGTCAATCATTCCGCTATCAGACAGCCTCGATGCCACCCGCCGGCCGTCGGACAGCGTCAGGCGACGTCGCAAAGCCACCACCGTATCTCAGAGGCATGCGAGCTCCACCCTGGTCCAAACACAAAAAAAAATGAATCGGAAAGATTTTGATGAAACGAAAGTCTCAGATGCATTTTACCCATCATCATCGACATGCTGCGACCACCTACGGTTTTAAATCAGAAACATAAATCAGCGACTCAGATGAGTAGTCGCACATCATCGTCGACCAATCGGAGCCACGCAGACGCCACCAAAGGCGGTCAACAGACCGCCGGCAACATCAGGTCCCACAGATCTAAGCACGTCGGCGCTAGACGGGTCCATTAGAGCCGCCACCCATAAACAATACCATCGACCACCAACCGCCGGCATCGGCGTATCTTGGCGGACAGAAGGGCGAGGCGGCGTAAAGGTGGAAAAAAAGCAGCGACCAACGATCACCGGAGTAAGAGAGATGGCCACCGACCGCAAAGGGGTGTGCCATGGTCGGGCAAGTCGGCGAGTCACCACCTCCATGGCCAGAAACCCTAAAACCCTTTCACAAATTATGTTGAAACCCACAACCCACAAAAGTAAAATGTGTTATAAAGGTACAAGGAGGGGGTAAAACGCCAAACACCAAACATGTGTGGCCAGTATTTAAAGTACATAAACATCTCTATTCATACTATTCATTTCCACTTCTTTTTAAATATATAGGGTAATACTAATATTATTATTTCAATTCACTAAAAAAAATAGAATTTACCAAACACATGACATGTATTGTGCACGGATTATTAATGAAAATTTAGATTGGTAGTAACATGTAAACACGGGTTGTCACACCACGAGCCCCAGACGACGTCGGATTCATACTCCCGCAAACCCCACAAACCCTGGCTCTCTGTCATCCGCCCTATCCGCTACCTCCTCCGCGAACAACGCCTCCTCTTCGTCCTCATCGGCGCCGTCATCATCGTCGTCGTCCCCACCACCACCACCACCGCCACCATCAACCACCGTGACGCCCACTCACTCTCCCAATCATCAGACCTCCCCCCCCGACCCGTTTTCCGACCAGGGTTCGTGTCCTTGAACTCCGGCGGGAAGATCCCGTTAGGCTGAAGCATAATCCTTTTAAACGATCATATCCTTGATTACCTTATTGTTGTACGTATTGTTGTGTAGATTGAGTTAACGTCGTATCGATCGAAATACCCCTACACTACGGTGTTGTGGTGGATGGTTGAGTTATCTGTTTAGTAAACAAGGTTTTTAAAAGACATGCACTTAAAAAAGATAGAAATACCCCTGCAAGTTAATGCCATCAAGTTGAAAATTAGACGGAATGACTGTTTTAGCAATTTTTTAAAATTGAAGTACTGTAACCGCAAAAAAAACACAGGTACCGTAACCGCACAAACCAGACAATACCAGAAACCCAAAAGCATTTAACTCTAGTATAAATATAAATAATCTTACTTCAATTGATAGTATACACACCAAAGTAGTAAAGCTATGCAAAACAGTTTCTAATAATAACATTATAACTCATTAAATCAAAAGATAGATCTATCATCTATAGCTTATACCAATCGTATTTTCTGATCGAGTTACGTGCCACCGTTACCTGAACATTCTACCCTTATCAAATTAAATTAGATAAAATGAAGTGAACATTGGTTGTGTGATGATTAGAAAGAAATCAGTGGAATTTTTGCATGCGGTGCAGCGCGAATTCGCTTTATGTATAAAACATAAAATATTGTTTACATCACACCTAAATATATAAAAGTTATAACGTTTCAATATAATTTCTTTTAAAGACTAAATGTATTAAAATCGAATATTTTTTTGACTCATAGGCTATAACAAGACATCTAATGTTGCAGTGTGTCGAACCAAACCAATTATATATCGATGTTGCATGTTGGTATGGATATTATCAACGCTTATGCGTGGAGAAAAAAACAACCAAAGTCACGCCATTGTGTGTGGGAAAAAAACATAAAAGCTACTGCCACACAATGTCGGGAACTTTTAGTTTAATATATGGCATAAAAATTATATAATCAAATATTAGATATCATAATAATTGTTATGTATATATATAATGTGATAAAAAAAAATTCTATATATAGTAGGCTAATGAGACTACTCGAGCTCGATAAGTGAAGCTTGGGTATTAGCTCTTTTACTATGAAGCTCCAATATAGGCTTGAACTTGTTTGAGTTCAATTCGATTCGAGCTTGTAACGGGACGATCTTGAGTAGCTCACGAGTGGCTCGATATGTTTAACCCGTAGTGGTAGTAAGTTATGAATGAATATTTTGTTTTTTTAACAAATTGTTAATTGCTAAATATGCCAAAATCCTATCCTATCTTCAACTTGGATACACTTTATTTATTCTTTTTAAATCGAGCTAACATATAATGCTTAATTGTTAAATCTTGGTTTGACTCACAAACCCAGATTATTTGATTTTGAATATCTCAAATACTAGAACACTTACCATCATAGATATTTTTATAAGTTTATTAAGATTTTTTTGAAAATAACAACCGACGGTTCTTCAAAAAGGTTTGTATAAACATTTTGTTTCTAAAACTCCCTATAACAATGATATGTTAGCTATATGAATTCCATGTTAATTTGTCTGCGCTAACATTCTTAAATTTCATTTTTATTATCAATGTTAATCTAATAATTAGATATTAAAACCACGTGTTGCCGCGGATTTCTTTTGGGTTTGAAGTATTTTTTTAAACTGTAATCATTGTGTTGATGTAGGTAAAAAGGACACTGTTAAATAATGAAAGAGTTAACGTTTCGTCATACAAAAAAATAATAAGATATCACCAATTATATATCAAATATATTATTGTAACCATAACCACTTATAAGTACATAACAACACAATAATCATATTATGCATTTATACGTGATGCTTGACAGGTTTAGTGGAAGAGAGAATAAGAGCGAGTAAACAGTTATGCAGTTGTCTTACGTATCACAATTAAAGCCAAACAATACAATTCTTTATATTATGTACTTGGTTTTTTACCATCCCTTTACAAATAAGCAATTTCGTATATCACCACTAAACTTACAACATTATATATGTCCTCGTATTATTCTATTTTTATATGAAAACTATATATTGTGTGACAACCGGAAATTTTTTTTTATTTATTTTTTTATTTATTTAATATAATATTAGGTGATTGGTATTTTTTTTGAATAATATTAATAATAATAAAAACAATGATAATAATAATAATAATATATTATTAAAAATAATGTTAATAATGATAATAATAATAATAATGAAAATATTATTATTATTTATAAGAATTTATTAAATCTGGATTTAAAAAGTTCAGGGGGTATTTGTGATAAGTTTGAAACTTATTTTAAAGGTTTTAACATAAAATGTTAACAAACAAACCACAGGGACCATTTTGTAAAATTATTATTTACAACCCAACCCCCCGCCTACTTTCCCCGTCGATTTTCCGACCGCCGGCCGGCGAAACTCCGGCGCGGCGCCGGCGACCACCAAAACCCCATAAAAACCGGTTTTTAAACCCCACAACGCACCCAAATCGATCGTGGGACAAATTTAAACGATAATGCTGTCTTTAATTAGGTAAAAAGCAGTCGGATTGTGAGTAATTGGCCACTAATCGAACCCACTAACATATACCTAACAAATTGCACTCAAACGATAATAATAATCGAAATAATCCAGTATAAATACTCATCTATCTGTTCCTCATCGAATACTCCTTTCAATTCAACCCGAAACATACAAAAATCTCGAATTCAATCCACCTTCTTCTTCGGCCCTGCAACTTAATCGAAGAACCTGTTCGGAGCAACATTCGTTAAAATTGATAGAAGGATATTGATCATAATCATGTGGGGAAGCTTACTGTGCAATTAATTCGATTATGATCATCATTTGAACATCAATTCTAACCTATCTTGGTCGCGACCTGTTCATCCTAGTAATCACGTCAAATTCGAACATAATCAGGTAATTAATTGTGTCAATAGACTCGAAATCACATAGGGATCAAAAGCCCTATGTTTAATTTCATTATTAAGATCATATCTGGCTTCAATTGAATCGGATTCGAACCTAGGGTTCTTCGATTTGGGGGAAACAGGAAACATTAATATATAAATATTTCGGGTGGAGTTCTATCGCGGCTTAGAGCCTTGGTTTACTGGTTCGGTGTGTGTGTGGGCAGGGAGAGGACCCGGGTTCGATCCGGGCAGCCTCTTTTTATTTGTTTTATTTTTTTTAAGCTTATTAAAATACTTTAAAAATATGGAAAAATTCCTAAAAATTATAAAAATAAATTTTATAAGTTTCCCTTATTTTAAATCTTACAAAACAGTTTCCTGTAAATTTATTTTATTTAAAAACTTTAATAAAATTTTATAAAATATTATTTAAAAATACTAAAAATACTTATTTTTGTAAAATAAATTCTAAATAGTGTATAACCATGCAATAATCATAAAAATCATAGAAATTATACATAAATTATTTATAAATATTCTAAGTAGTTATTTCTATAAAATAAACATTATATTTAAATATAGATTAATATATTTTATCAATTCCCAAATTATTTATAAATGAAATTATGGGTTATTTCTTGTAAAATATATTAATACCTTATTATTAATCAAAATGCCATAAATGTGATTATCTTTATTTGTAAATATTCTTGGATAATTATAAATTATATAATTAAACCATATCATTTTTATATTTAATTCTAAAAATATTTAAATACATATATGAAACCCTTTCAGTAAAACCAAAATGTAAATAATTATTTGATAAAACTTAATGCTTATTGATAATTATTTATTGATACATAAATAACCCTATCAAAATCTTGTAACATATATACGTCTAATTGTGTACGTGTCACATGTTAAACCAAACCAAACCGAACATTACCAAATATATTTATTCACCATGAACACATTTTAAAGACTCAATTACGATCAATAATAGGTGTTGAACGTGCTTGATCGTGTATTACCTTATTCTTTGAAGTTCTTGTTCATTTCGTTTCATCAGTTCAAGGTGAGTTCCACGGCCCCTTTTTACTATCTTTTCTTTTTGGGGGAGGAAACATGCAAACACTATTTTTTTGTCATGGTTGCCAGTATTATTGATATCACTTGTTATGTTAGTGCGAAACGCAATTGAAAGTCCTTACAGTATCAAACCGTTAGTAACACGATTAGCGAGGTAATTTTGAGTAGTACTACTGGGTCTGACAAACCCCGCCCGGGCTAGTCGCGCTAGCTTGATTGGAGGTCAAACGGGTGCTAATTGACCTGTAACGATTGCCACGGTCGGTTAAGACGTGGTGGAAAGGCACTAAACACACACAGTCAGCTTCGGTTTGAAACACTAACTAACTTGTTTATAGGCTCGCGACCTATCGATATGCTTTATATACTAAACCATGTGAAACGCTTTTTGGACACAGTTCTGGTTGATGAAACATATGAAACGCTTTCTGGTACATTTCTTGTTGATTAAAACCTGTGGACTCACCAACTTTATGTTGACATATTTTAGCATGTTTTCTCAGGTCACAGAAACGCACAAGATTAAGAACTCAGCTAGGATGCATGCATGGCATACATCATAACACAACTGGTTTAATTTGTGAAACGCTATTGATTCTTATGGTTGAAACGCATGTTGAAACGATTCACTATTGATTTCTATATTTGAAACGCTTCCGCAAGTCTGAAACACTCATGTTTGATTTAAACAACTAATTACTTAATGTTATGTTTTGTAATTACTGTGTTTGGTGTAACTGATGCTTATCTGAGATCCTGGTGTGTCACACGCCTGACGGTAAAACCCCGTTAGCGGATTTTGAGGGTGTGACAGATTGGTATCAGAGCATTAGTTATAGCGAACTAAAATGGACTTGCATCTCATTTGCATTGCATTTTAGACTATAACTGGATTTGCATTAGTTACACACACATAGATTTCTAAGCTATGTTTACTTAATCTGGATGCTTGAAAACTTTTACTTTAAACATACGGGAGAATTTGAGTACCTAATTAAAGTGATTTCAAACTCCAAAACCTCGATTGTTATTGATGGTTTTCAAAGTCTCGTCAAAGTCTGTGTCCCACTACTGAATACATGCAATGCTGGAAGAGTAAGATGCCTGTATCTCGGGGTGTTCTGTCTAGGCAAGGTATTCGCATATATCCAAATCAACCGATGGACCTGTTTACCTTACCTGGGAACCCTTGGGATGAGTATCTGCTTATAGGTACGCATGTTTTCAACAAAGTTGTGCTTGACTAAATACTTTGATTAGTCAACGTACTCGCTTTGATTCACGAATCAAACGAATACACTCTGAACATCTCATTGTCGTGTTGAATAGTTCTTGTCCTTGATTTCATTTTCCCGATTTAAACTATCCAAGATTTGAACACCACAGCAAATTCTATCGTACTCGTTTCTACTTACCCTATCATCTTCGTTAGTCTTAACAGATAGCACTCGGTACTTGATAAGATATGTTAGCCTGATAGGAGGAACCGGGGTGATCATGCAAAGCAAATTACCATTACGGGTGCACACGTAGTTGTAATTTGTCGTGCATGCTAAGTCCGGTGAGTCTAGTCAGGTGGTAACATTGTAGTCAGTATAAGTCATCATTCCTACACGTTGAGCAAGAAAGTATCGGTCTTCATAGCCACTAACTATCTATCAGTTCTACTTGTAGGACGAAATTCAAACCACGACATTTGTGTTAATCCCACGGATTCGGACTGATTCTCTAGCTTGTCTATTTCTTTAAATACTTGAATTTCTCATCCTTCTCATTTCAAGACAAAAGGTCTATTTTCATACGACTGATAGCTTTTGACATTTGGTAATTAAAAGAATGTCTGGAAGAGGATGTGGACATGGGAGAAGTAACGATCATGAACATTACAAGTTTTCTATTCTATACCCTAGGGAGCTAGGATCATAATTCTAGTAAGACCTTGTTAAGGGTAACAAAACATTACTAACACTTGCTATTACTTAAGTCCTGTCCTACTTAGAGCCTTCATGGTATTTTCAATTATTTCAAGAAACATTCCTCCACTTAGCATTTTAGTAACTAAGGAACTGATTGAATGCTTAGAATAAAAGTGGACTACAAGAAATGTATAGGAGCAATGATACGCTCCACACATACAGTACGTTACTCTTTGAAATGATGCTTATATAGGTTATTGGGTGAGTTCAAAGCCTTGTGATTGAGTACTATTATCTAAGGAATGAAATGCAAAAGTTAGAATTGTAATCCTAAAATAGTGCAATGGTAGGGTTAGGTCGTGCTCTTTATACTGACAAACTCTAGGAATTGACAAAGCTGATGTCATACCTCATGGCATTAGACCAAATAGGATTAAGAAGGACACTAGGCAAATCTAATGAGTAGTAGAAAGAAGTTGGAGGGTTGAACAAGCAATCTAACGGTAAGGTAGATAAGGATGCCAATATTGTGAACCTAGCTATGTTGGTTGATACGATTAAGCTAATATACGTTAAATAGGAACATTAAGAAGGTTGGAGTTCCGACCATTACCATAAGTGTGCCCTAGGTCGATTAGGACCTAAGGACAAGTTAGAAGCAATCAAAATTAGGAAATGGCAATAGCTAGAAAGTAAGAACGGTTAAATTATGGGAATTATTGACCGAGAGGTCAAGACACTCAAACACAGTCGTATCCCTATTGTCAAAGTTCGGTGGAACTCCCAGCGTGGTCCTGAGTACACTTGGGAACGAGAGGACGAAATGATGCGCAAGTATCCTAACCTGTTCAAGGATGCGGTCAGTACATCTTAATTTTCGGGACGAAAATTCCTCTAACAGGGGGATGATGTGACAACCCGGAAATTTTTTTTTATTTATTTTTTTTTTTTATATAATAATTAGGTGATTGGTATTTTTTTGAATAATATTAATAATAATAAAAACAATGATAATAATAATAATATTATTATTAAAAATAATGTTAATAATGATAATAATAATAATAATGAAAATATTATTATTATTTATAAGAATTTATTAAATCTGGATTTAAAAAGTTCAGGGGGTATTTGTGATAAGTTTGAAACTTATTTTAAAGGTTTTAACATAAAATGTTAACAAACAAACCACAGGGACCATTTTGTAAAATTATTATTTACAACCCAGCCCCCCCGCCTACTTTCCCCCGTCGATTTTCCGACCGCCGGCCGGCGAAACTCCGGCGCGGCGCCGGCGACCGCCAAAACCCCATAAAAACCGGTTTTTAAACCCCACAACGCACCCAAATCGATCGTGGGACAAATTTAAACGATAATGCTGTCTTTAATTAGGTAAAAAGCAGTCGGATTGTGAGTAATTGGCCACTAATCGAACCCACTAACATATACCTAACAAATTGCACTCAAACGATAATAATAATCGAAATAATCCAGTATAAATACTCATCTATCTGTTCCTCATCGAATACACCTTTCATTCAACCCGAAACATACAAAAATCTCGAATTCAATCCACCTTCTTCTTCGGCCCTGCAACTTAATCGAAGAACCTGTTCGGAGCAACATTCGTTAAAATTGATAGAAGGCTATTGATCATAATCATGTGGGGAAGCTTACTGTGCAATTAATTCGATTATGATCATCATTTGAACATCAATTCTAACCTATCTTGGTCGCGACCTGTTCATCCTAGTAATCATGTCAAATTCGAACATAATCAGGTAATTAATTGTGTCAATAGACTCGAAATCACATAGGGATCAAAGCCTTATGTTTAATTTCATTATTAAGATCATATCTGGCTTCAATTGAATCGGATTCGAACCTAGGGTTCTTCGATTTGGGGGAAACAGGAAACATTAATATATAAATATTTCGGGTGGAGTTCTATCGCGGCTTAGAGCCTTGTTTACTGGTTCGGTGTGTGTGTGGGCAGGGAGAGGACCCGGGTTCGACCCGGGCAGCCTCTTTTTATTTGTTTTATTTTTTTTAAGCTTATTAAAATACTTTAAAAATATGGAAAATTCCTAAAAATTATAAAAATAAATTTTATAAGTTTCCCTTATTTAAATCTTACAAAACAGTTTCCTGTAAATTTATTTATTTAAAAACTTTAATAAAATTTTATAAAATATTATTTAAAAATACTAAAAATACTTATTTTTGTAAAATAAATTCTAAATAGTGTATAACCATGCAATAATCATAAAAATCATAGAAATTATACATAAATTATTTATAAATATTCTAAGTAGTTATTTCTATAAAATAAACATTATATTTAAATATAGATTAATATATTTTATCAATTCCCAAATTATTTATAAATGAAATTGTGGGTTATTTCTTGTAAATATATTAATACCTTATTATTAATCAAAATGCCATAAATGTGATTATCTTTATTTGTAAATATTCTTGGATAATTATAAATTATATAATTAAACCATATCATTTTTATATTTAATTCTAAAAATATTTGTGACAACCCGAAAATTTTCATGATTTAATATAATTTTTATGTGAATTTATAATTTATTTTTATATTTTTATTATTATTTAATGATAATATTAATAATAATAAAAATAATAACAATAATAATAATAATAATAATAATAATAATAATAATAATAATAATAAAAATAATGACAATAATAATAATAATATTATTATTATTAAAAATA
Source organism: Flaveria linearis (assembly GCA_024085815.1). NCBI lineage: Eukaryota > Viridiplantae > Streptophyta > Magnoliopsida > Asterales > Asteraceae > Flaveria > Flaveria linearis. The sequence continues at coordinate 38,283 of JABSNV010000054.1, read as the reverse complement.
ATAATGTTAATAATGAAAATAATAATAATAGTGAAAATACTATTATTTACAAAATTAATATAATTGATTTAATAAGTCCAGGGGGTGTTTGTGTCATTTTCGAAACTCTAAAAGAAACTTAAATGCATGAAATAAAAACAATCGAAACCACAGGGACCAAATGTGTAAATATTCAATATTCAAACTGCTTTCTCTCTCCTCCCTCGCGTTTTTCCGGCGGTACTCCGGCCAACCGCCGGCGACCGCTCCGGCGACCCCAAAACCCAATAAAAACTCGACCATTTTATATAAAACCGGTCCCAATCGAATCGTGTGAGTGCCTCGAACTCATAGACCACTACAATTTGAATAATCGGGTTGATTAGGTAGGTTTCCCACTGAACCTAATTTTCGACCGAACATCCGCACCATTCGAGCACTAAAGGGTTATAATAATCCAATTAATCGAACGGGAAGTACTATATAAGCAATCCTAAGCTAATGGTACATTCACACATCTCTTAAACACTTGAAATCGAGCGATCCGATTACCCCTCATCCGCGACCTGCAATCTACTCGAACACACCTTTCTGATCATTATAATCAGAAATTAACAGAGGGCTTTCGACCCTTGGATCATTTGAAGCTATCTGCAAGTTTAATTCGAGTTTCATCAGCGTTTGTCCATCATTTAGATTCGAGATAACCCGCGACCTACCCAACGATTGTTCTTGTCGTTTGGAACTTCAAAACAGGTAATTAAGAACACCTATATACTCGATTTTAGATGTTTATCAAAAGCCCTATCATTAATTTCATTATAATACGCGAATTGGTGTTTCATTCGATCGATTTCAAGAACTAGGGTTCTTGATTTGGGGGAATTAGATTGAAGATGTTTAAAAGAAATTACTAACCAGAATAACCGCGGCTTAGAGCCTTGGTTCACTGGTTGGGCTGTGTGTTTGTGTGTGTGAGGTCCCGGGTTCGAACCCGGCAACCTCCTTTTTCTTGTTTTATTTTTTTAAAAGCTTATTAAATACAATAAAAATATGGAAAAATTCCTAAAAATTATAAAAATAAATTTTATAAGTTTCCCTTATTTTAAATCTTACAAAACAATTTTCTGTAAATTTATTTTATTTAAAAACGTTAATAGATTTTTATAAAATATTATTTAAAAATATTAAAAAAAAAATACTTATTTTTATAAAATAAATTCTAAATCAAGTTAATCACAAAAATCATATAAATATTATTTATAAATATTATAAATAATTATTTTTATAAAAATGGACACTTTATTATCTTTAAATACAAATTAATATATTTTATAAATCCATAAATTATTTATGAAATTGTGGGTTATTTCTTATAAAATATATATATTTGAACCAAAGGTATAAATTAATACCTATTTATTAATCAAAAATACTATAAGTGTGAATATCTTATAAATATTATTGGATAATTATAAATTATATAATTAGACCATATTATTTTTATATTTAATCCTAAAAATATATAAATACACCTATGAAATCTTTTTAATGAAATCAAAATATAAATAATTATTTTGCAAAACTTAATATTTATTGATAAATACTTATTAAAACATATACGAATATATAAAAAGATTGAAACATATATATAATGCGTGTGTGACACGTGTTAAATCAAATCAACCCGAACCTTACCAAATATATTCATTCGTATTAAAGACTAAATTACAAATCAATAATAGGTGTTGAACGTGTTTGATCGTGCTTGCTTAATTCTTTGAAGTTCTTATTCATATACATTACATCAATTCAAGGTGAGTTTCCGTGGCCCCTTTTTATGCTTTTATAATTGTTTCAATGCTTTTCAAACTTGGGGGAAAAGTATGCTCACCCGTTTTCGATGCTGTACAATCTTACATACAATTTTCATACTTGGAATCAATTCTTATATTCTAATACATACATGGTGTTATTCTACGATTCTTACAACCATTAATTCCCGGGTTTGGGAACCAACGGATAGGTATTGTAGTACTACTGGGTTGACACCCCACCCTCGACAGATCGGTTTAACTTGTGAGTTACCGACTACAGCTGCCAGCAATCAGGCCATGGGTGAATATATTCCGACGAATTTATATGCATAACTGTCATTAGGTTTGGTTGTCTTAAACACATGTTATGTGGTTTTTGCTTACAGTATGATTCCATATCAAATTCTACACAGCATCAACTGTTTTAAATTTAAACCTGCGGAACTCACCAACATTATGTGTTGACATTTTTGAGCATATCTTTTCAGGTGAATATAATCAAAGAGGATAGCTAGTGCAGATGCCTTAGCAGAGACCTCAGGATTTCAAAAGATTTGCATATGTAATATTTGTCGTTTGTTTCCATATTTGAACATTGTGTATTTGGATTTAGAACCAATAAGACTATGATAGTCGTGGAACTGACTAACCACGACACAAGTCACCATTGTGTCGGGGGACGTCATGACACGAGAAGATTGCATGTATTATATCTCTGTATTTATACCAAGTGTTATGACGATCCCGTCCGTCGCATCCTCGTGTTTCCGCTACAAGCGGGGGTGTGACAGATTGGTATCAGAGCCTTGGTTATAGAGATTTAGGTGGAGAATTCGACCTAGACTATAACCTAAGAACCTTCATATAGAATGCATGCTAGGGATTGTGTGTATTTGATTTTACCTAAATGTCTTTCATGATTTGTGTGACACATAGACACCTGTATTCTGGATTTCCTGGCAAAAGGCTCTCGAGCTAAGGCAAGCATATCGCATATATCTCATTACGAGACCTGGTATGCTTACCTGGGGATTTCTGGGATGAGTGATAAACTATGGTCAATACACAAATCTACAAGGCAATGGGTCAAGTATATTAAGTTTATAAACTTAATATACAGGTATATTCCTATATACCTAATAATCTACAAGTATGTTCCTACATACTTGATTTTATATGTACACGTGTTATCTGAACATCCCGGGAAGACATTATTACTCTCAGTCTTTCTCCATGGGATAATTTTATACTAAGAACTTTACGCTTGTATGCGCACAACAACATATTATTAGGGAACTTCGGTGATCACGCGTAGCGTCGATCTCGGATATTGAGTCCGACCCTATCATAGTTATGACTGAAATCCTGAAAGTATGACGGATATGCAGTTATCATTAGACTTAATGTGCTTATATGCTTATTTGCTATTACATGCTATTATTGGAATACTGGCTCATGGACATAAGGACATTACGTTATTTATGCTTGATGAATCTAGATAATACTATGATGTTAACTTGGGTAAGTGGAGCTAGGGTGACCATGCAAGGTAAATTACCATTACGGGTGCACACGTAATTATAATTCACCATGCATGAAAAGTCTGGCAAATCTTACCATGAGGTAACGATCATGAGTATCACACGTTTCTATTCTATACCCTAGGGTGCTAGGGTCATAATTCTAATAAGTCCTTGTTGAAGGCAATCAAACATTATAAGTCCTTGTTAAAGGCAATCAAACATTATAAGTCCTTGTTGAAGGCAATCAAACATTATCAACACTTACTCAAGTCCTGTCCTACTTAGAGCCTTCATAGTATTTCCAATTATTATATTGACCTTATGAGAAATATCTCCACTTAGCATTTCAGTAACTACTGATTAATGCTTAGAATGAAAGTGGAATACATAAATGTAGAGGAGTAATGATACTCTCTACACATACAAAACGTTATTCTTTAAGATTATGCTAAGGATAAACGGATGTCACGTAACTGGTTTAGGCATCGTTCTAGGTATACACGGATGTGGTGGGAACGCTGCGGGGAACCCTATATATAAGCATCCTTGGTATACCAAGAATGTGTTAAACTGGGCTACGTGATGATCCTGATTGTCTGAGGCATGATGCTATTATGACTCTTAACTCTATGCTATGTTACTTGGTGGCCATACTCTAGTATGTGCTAAAACTTGATGCTAAGTGTTGTATGATGATTACTTGTGAATGCTATTGATCTTGGATGCTTTCGGCGGTGTGGTTCTTCTTTGTGGTCTACTTTGTGGTTCTTCTTTGCCGAGCATCCATTACAACCATTAGTTCCAGTAATGGGACCTAAGGATTGGTTTGGTTGTAATCTATACGTATGCGCTTTGTGGATCTTGCTACGTCATATAAACCTATACGTATGCGCTTTGTGGATCTTGCTACGTCATATAAACTTATACGTATGCGCTTTGTGGATCTTGCTACGTCATATAAACTATACGTATGCGCTTTATGGATCTTGCTACGTCACATTAAACTATTTACACTTTGGGAATGTTTTCTTTACAGCCATCAATTCCCGTGTGGAACCGATGTATAGGTTTGACTGTAGCCATTTATATGCTGGTAAAACCGCCTATACATAAGTTGCGGGTAGCTCACATCAAACTTATAATACATTATTCTTAGAATGATGCTAAGGAAAAATTAAGATGTTATGTAACTAGTTTAAGTATATTCCAAAGTATATCGTGGATGTGGTGGGAACGCTGCGGGGAACCCTATATATAAACATCACCGGTATACTAAGAATGTGCTTAAACTAGGCTACATAATGATCTTGATGAACCGAAGCATGGGTTATTGAAACTTGATAAGTAGAACCATATGTGATTCTTTTTATACTTTGATTCCTATCAAAGCACACACAAATCTTAAATCATAGTCAAGGCATTGCGTGCCTAAATCAAATAATTTTCAAAATGAGCTTTGACTCGTTATTCGTGGTTTTCAAAATCTCGTCAAAGTCTGTGTCACACCACCCAGAACATGCAATGCTGTAGGTGGAATTCCTACATCTCGGGATACTTTGTTAATTGAATATTTTATATTATAGGTGGTCACTCACCTCAATAATCGAATAAACTAATCATAACCTTGTTACCACTTATAAGTACGCATGTCTTCAATAAGGTTATGGCTGATCTCATATCTTGAGAAGTCCACGTATTCCCTTCGATTGTGAATCGAATGTTCACATCTCATTATAATGTCGAATCATTCTTGTCCTTGATTTCGTCTTCCTGATTTAAATTATTCAAGATTTGAACATCATCCTAACAAACTCTACTATCTCAAACCTTGATCTTAAGCTTGTTAGCATGGTCTTTTCTTTGTTACACTGATGTAACTTGAAATTTTCCTAATTCCTAATTGATATTAATTTCCTTTCATCGTAAAGTCAAACTTTATACTGCTTGTACCGTGGGAAATGCAAGAGTTTGCAAGTCAACCTATGACTAAGAACACTCGTATCTCCTAAATGATTCTATTTCATCAAAGCAGGGGAGATTCCCTTACTTTGATGATTCTCTATTTCGATAAATGGTTTCCTATTTGTTAGTTTTATGAAATTTCATCCTCTGGATTGGGGTGACTTCCTTATCTTGAGGATTGACTTCAATTATTCTCATTGGAAATTACATTTCATAAATGACATGATCTCACCAAAATAGGATTGAAACCCGTATTTTGGTGGCAAATGTCAACATTAGATTGTTTTCTAGTTATTATCAAGATAGGCATGAATCATTACCTCAAAGTCTTTAAGGAATATTTTTAATATCAACTCCGATTGTGATTGATAACCACCTTCCTTAAAACTACACTCGTGAAATCTTTCAACATCTTCAACCGTTAGACACCTAATGACAATCTTCACACGAAACTTAGGTTGAACTATTTGACCCTGCTTTTAACTAACCGTGCTGTAGATAAAGTTCTGAGCGCCAGAATATATAGGAAATGAAACATTTATAACATTTACCCTTATATAAGTTCTAATCTACCTAGAGTCTATATGGGAATCACATGGTGACACTAGTCTTATCTCTAGTGAGACGTCACTCCTTTTACATTTCAGAAATTATGCAAGTTGAATGGTTGCTTAGAATATACATGGCCTTTGAAGAATGATGCTTGTCCACTAGTGGGTACCACACTGAAATGGTAGAAAGCCTAAACTCAAGTATAAGGTAGTGAGGCTGCAATAGTCATGACTTGAGATAAGTTTAAAATCTTTGGTGAGTGAGTACTATTACCCAAGGAATGAAATGCAAAAGTTAAAATTGTAATACTGGAATCATGCTCTTTATACTGATAGAATCCATAAGTTGACAAAGCTAATGTCATACCTTATAACATTTAGATCAAATAGAATTGAGTAGGACATTGGGAAGATCTGTGAATAGTAGGACAAAGTTGGAGATTAGAGCAAGCAAACTAGTGGTGAAATAGACAAGAAGACTCAGATGTTATTATAGGCACATATCTTATCATCAATCAATACATATCTGTTGGATACTGGTAGAGGATAGCATTGATTCCTTCAAATTCACTCCTTCATTTGTCATGAACCCCAGTTGCTTAGAAATTAGTTAGTCGGTGGAGATAGGAAGACTCTCGACATGCGTAAGTTAAGATGTATAGAACTACCCGAAGACTGAGATTATTGTATACAGTATTGTTCTTAAAATAGGAAGGTTGGAAAGGAAATGACTGTTGTGTGTGACCTATCTTCTTCATTCCTACCGGTCATGGAAACTTTTTAGTTTAACTTGGCCAGAATAAGTGCCTCTTATCTTAACTGTATGATGACAATTGGTGCATTATAAAAATTCAATTCGACACATTATCTCACAACGTCGAGAAATTAACCTACATCGTTTCAAATATTCGTACACCGTGGTATAACGTTAAAACATCAATCGTTATTCTGAATGATTGATTTATTTTCTGTTTTAATAACAATCTTAACCATTTTCGTGAACTCATTCCAAGATCTTCGCATAGTTTATTATTTCTTTAGACCGATGGTTGGCAAAGGAGAAATACATATTCACAAATATGCGTTAAGATCGTTTCATATGGGTGACGTTGGGATTCTAGATTCCGACGGATAACCTTTCTTATCATTGTTGGTCTTATCTTGATTTCTAGACATTACCTTACCAGAGAGATTATATTCTGGAAATTATGAATCGATAAGTTAAACAACTTATGCATAGAAAAATTCTGATTGGCAGAGTTCGGTGGAACTCCCGGCATGGTCCTAAGTTCACTTTGGAACGAAAGGACGAAATGATGCGTAGTATCCTAGCCGTTTCAAAAATGTTGCGAGTACATCTTAATTTTCGGGACGAAAATTCCTCTAACAGGGGGATGATGTGACAACCCGAAAATTTTCATGATTTAATATAATTTTATGTGAATTATAATTTATTTTTATATTTTTATTATTATTTAATGATAATATTATAATATTAAAAATAATAACAATAATAAATAATAATAATATAATAATAATAATAATAAAATAATGACAATAATAATATAATAATATTTTATTAAAAAATAATAATGTTAATAATGAAAATAATAATAATAGTGAAAATACTATTATTTACAAAATTAATATAATTGATTTAATAAGTCCAGGGGGTGTTTGTGTCATTTTCGAAACTCTAAGAAACTTAAATGCATATGAAATAAAAAACAATCGAAACCACAGGGACCAAATGTGTAAATATTCAATATTCAAACTGCTTTCTCTCTCCTCCCTCGCGTTTTTCCGGCGGTACTCCGGCCAACCGCGGCGACCGCTCCGGCGACCCCAAAACCAATAAAAACTCGACCATTTTATATAAAACCGGTCCCAATCGAATCGTGTGAGTCCTCGAACTCATAGACCACTACAATTTGAATAATCGGGTTGATTAGGTAGGTTTCACTGAACCTAATTTTCGACCGAACATCCGCACCATTCGAGCACTAAAGGGTTATAATAATCCAATTAATCGAACGGGAAGTATAATAAGCAATCCTAAGCTAATGGTACATTCACACATCTCTTAAACACTTGAAATCGAGCGATCCGATTACCCTCATCCGCGACCTGCAATCTACTCGAACACACCTTTCTGATCATTATAATCAGAAATTAACAGAGGGCTTTAGACCCTTTGGATCATTTGAAGCTATCTGCAAGTTTAATTCGAGTTTCATCAGCGTTTGTCCTCATTTAGATTCGAGATAACCCGCGACCTACCCAACGATTGTTCTTGTCGTTTGAACTTCAAACAGGTAATTAAGAACACCTATTACTCGATTTTAGATGTTTATCAAAAGCCCTATCATTAATTTCATTATAATACGCGAATGGTGTTTCATTCGATCGATTTCAAGAACTAGGGTTCTTGATTTGGGGGAATTAGATTGAAGATGTTTAAAAGAATTATAACCAGAATAAACGCGGCTTAGAGCCTTGGTTCACTGGTTTGGGCTGTGTGTTGTTTGTGGTGTGAGGTCCCGGGTTCGAACCCGGCAACCTCCTTTTTCTTGTTTTATTTTTTTAAAAGCTTATTAAATACAATAAAAATATGGAAAAATCCTAAAAATTATAAAAATAAATTTTATAAGTTTCCCTTATTTTAAATCTTACAAAACAATTTTCTGTAATTTATTTTATTAAAACGTTATAGATTTTTATAAATATTATTTAAAAATATTAAAAAAAAAATACTTATTTTATAAATAAATTCTAAATCAAGTTAATCACAAAAATCATATAAATATTATATAAAATATTATAAATAATTATTTTTATAAAATGGACACTTTATTATCTTAAATACAAATTAATATTTTTAAATCCATAAATTATTTATGAAATTGTGGGTTATTTCTTATAAAATATATATATTGGAACCAAAGGTATAAATAATACCTATTTATTAATCAAAAATACTATAAGTGTGAATATTCTTATAAATATTATTGGATAATTATAAATTATATAATTAGACCATATATTTTTATTTTAATCCTAAAAATATATAAATACACCTATGAATCTTTTAATGAAATCAAAAATAAAATAATTATTTTGCAAAACTTAATATTTATTGATAATACTTATTAAAACATATACGAATATATAAAACGATTGAAACATATATATAATGCGTGTGTGACACGTGTTAAATCAAAATCAACCCGAACCTACCAAATATATTCATTCGTATAAAGACTAAATTACAAATCAATAATAGGTGTTGAACGTGTTGATCGTGCTTGCTTAATTCTTTGAAGTTCTTATTCATATACATTACATCAATCCAAGGTGAGTTTCCGTGGCCCCTTTTTATGCTTTTATAATTGTTTCAATGCTTTTTCAAACTTGGGGGAAAAGTATGCTCACCCGTTTTCGATGCTTACAATCTTACATACAATTTTCATACTGGAATCAATTCTTATATTCTAATACATACATGGTGTTATTCTACGATTCTTACAACCATTAATTCCCGGGTTTGGGAACCAACGGATAGGTATTGGTAGTACTACTGGGTTGACACCCCCACCCTCGACAGATCGGTTTAACTTGTGAGTTACCGACTACAGCTGCCAGCAATCAGGCCATGGGTGAATATATTCCGACGAATTTATAGGCATAACTGTCATTAGGTTTGGTTGTCTTAAACACATGTTATGTGGTTTTTGCTTACAGTATGATTCCATATCAAATTCTACACAGCATCAACTGTTTTAAATTTAAACCTGCGGAACTCACCAACATTATGTGTTGACATTTTTGAGCATATCTTTCAGGTGAATATAATCAAAGAGGATAGCTAGTGCAGATGCTTAGCAGAGACCTCAGGATTTCAAAAGATTTGCATATGTAATATTTGTCGTTGTTTCCATATTTGAACATTATGTATTTGGATTTAGAACCAATAAGACTATGATAGTCGTGGAACTGACTAACCACGACACAAGTCACCATTGTGTCGGGGGACGTCATGACACGAGAAGATTGCATGTATTATATCTCTGTATTTATACCAGTGTTATGACGATCCCGTCCGTCGCATCCTCGTGTTTCCGCTCTAGCGAGGTGTGTGACAATATTTAAATACATATATGAAACCCTTTCAGTAAAACCAAATGTAAATAATTATTTGATAAAACTTAATGCTTATTGATAATTATTTATTGATACATAAATAACCTATCAAAATCTTGTAACATATATACGTCTAATTGTGTACGTGTCACATGTTAAACCAAACCAACCCGAACATTACCAAATATTTATTCACCATGAACACATTTTAAAGACTCAATTACGATCATAATAGGTGTTGAACGTGCTTGATCGTGTATTACCTTATTCTTTGAAGTTCTTGTTCATTTCGTTTCATCAGTTCAAGGTGAGTTCCACGGTCCCTTTTTACTATCTTTTCTTTTTGGGGGAGGAAACATGCAAACACTATTTTTTTGTCATGGTTGCCAGTATTATTGATATCGCTTGTTATGTTAGTGCGAAACGCAATTGAAAGTCCTTACAGTATCAAACCGTTAGTAACACGATTAGCGAGGTAATTTTGAGTAGTACTACTGGGTCTGACAAACCCCGCCCGGGCTAGTCGCGCTAGCTTGATTGGAGGTCAAACGGGTGCTAATTGACCTGTAACGATTGCCACGGTCGGTTAAGACGTGGTGGAAAGGCACTAAACACACACAGTCAGCTTCGGTTTGAAACACTAACTAACTTGTTTATAGGCTCGCGACCTATCGATATGCTTTATATACTAAACCATGTGAAACGCTTTTGGACACAGTTCTGGTTGATGAAACATATGAAACGCTTTCTGGTACATTTCTTGTTGATTAAAACCTGTGGACTCACCAACTTTATGTTGACATATTTTAGCATGTTTTCTCAGGTCACAGAAACGCACAAGATTAAGAACTCAGCTAGGATGCATGCATGGCATACATCATAACACAACTGGTTTAATTTGTGAAACGCTATTGATTCTTATGGTTGAAACGCATGTTGAAACGATTCACTATTGATTTCTATATTTGAAACGCTTCCGCAAGTCTGAAACACTCATGTTTGATTTAAACAACTAATTACTTAATGTTATGTTTTGTAATTACTGTGTTTGGTGTAACTGATGCTTATCTGAGATCCTGGTGTGTCACACGCCTGACGGTAAAACCCCGTTAGCGGATTTTGAGGGTGTGACAGATTGTGCGTCTACAACTTTTGTTTAGGGAATATGTAATCCTCTATTCCAAGCATCACATATAAATGTATTATATGATTATTATGTTTCTTTGTACATATAACTGGTTATGTTTTAAATAGCATGACATAATGCGGTCATTATTTTTTTAACCGTGTGTTAATTTTGTGCATCAATGCAATTCATCATTCATAAATTAATTATTTTTTCGTTTAAATCGATATTGAAATGGAGTGAACTTTTATAAATATGATCAAATAAATCTCAAAAAACAGTATGTAAAAAAGGATTATTTATGTGTACGTCTTAAAATCTTGATAATTGGCGCAATGTTTGAAGCAAATTATTAACTACCTTTTCAATTTTAAACATAGTGGAAAATATTAGTCGGATCTCAAAAAACACTAAATACAGTGAATCTTTTTTTGAAGTCCACTAACAAAGCACATATACACCGTCTCTTTGCAATGCTCGGTCACCATCACCACCAATCTCCAACCTCTTGCAATGTCCAGTCAGCACCACACCCATCTCCAACCGGCGTAACCATCGCCGCCCACCACCACCACAACCAACGTAGAGCCACCGCAGATCCACTTAACAACCCATTCTCTCTTTCTCTCCCTGTAACACCACCATCATCACTACAACAACCAACGAAACACCACCACTACAAGAACCATCGTAGCAGAACACTCACCTCCACAAATATAGTCGATCGGGAGAGAGGAATTAAGATTTCAAGTGACGCTTGAGAATGAATGTTGGTCGCTGATACAGATCGGAGTTAAACGAAGAAAGCAATACAGAAGGTGAGGGCCGCTGCCATAGCTCCGACAGCGGCGGTTTTCGAGATCCCCCACCATATAATCTCAATCGTTGCAATACGGACGTGTACCTCTAGCTTTATCACTTGTACTTAGGTGGTTGTGCTTTTGAGATTGTACCATATGCATCGCTGTTGGTACGGTGGCACTGTAGCCACCGACCAAAGCTAATATACATATTATAATATAATATAATATAATATAATATAATATAATATAATATAATAAAATAATATAATATAATATAATATAATATAATAAAATAAATAATATAATATAATATAATATAATATAATATAATATAATATAATATAATATAATATAATATAATATAATATAATATAATATAATATAATATAATATAATAATTAATATATATAATATAATATAATATAATATATATAATATAATATAATATAAATAATATAATATAATATATATATATAATATATTATTATATATATTATATTATATAATATATTTAAAAAAAAATAAAAAAATAATTCTGTTTATTCATTAATAGTAAATCATAGAACATTTTACAGGCAGATGGTCTGATAATTCAGAGAATATTAGATCTTTATTACAAAACCTTAAGTGTAGAACCCTTACATCTTTTAGATGGTATAAGGATACGTTCTTAACAAGAGTAATGGAACTCCCAGAGAGTAATAGCTCTCATTGGAAATCTAAGTTCATAGATGGACTTCCTCATCTATTTGCAGAAAGAATAAGGAATAACCTTAGAAAGGAGGAAATAATATAGATTATGATGAATATACTTATGGAAAATTGATAGGTATATGCATGCAAGAAGTCTAAATCTATGCAATGAATAAGATTAAACCATCAAATCAAGAAACACTCTTTAAATGAAAAAGGCAATTAGGTCATTTTGTGAACAATTTGGATTAGAAGTAAAACTGTAACACACCACCTTATTATCATCATTTATAAAACATGTTGAGGTGTAAAAGATTTTTAATTTAGGTCCCAGTTAAAATTTCTACTTTTAAAACTCTATTACACATAACTATGATACATCAACACACTACTAACGTTTACACACTCAATTTACATTTATGTAATTTACATAACGTTAAGTTTGTTTAAAAGAAACTAGTTAACAACCCATTGTTCGATCCACAAGCATCTCATCGATCACCTTTGCCTTCTTGAAAAATTCCTACAAAACAACCACTTTTATCACATTAGTCCATTAGAACTAAGTAAGGACTCTTATACTTACTTACAGATTATTAGGAGGTGTTTTAAAGCTTAAATATCAATCGAAAACACAAGTGGCAAGTTATACCCACCGTAAATTACGGTGGGTACCGTAAATTACGGTACCCCCTGGATATTAAACCCACCGTAAGGCAGAAATTTTCTGCCGTAATAGTTTACCCCAGGCTACCGTAATTACGGTGCCTACCGTAATTTACGGTAGACCCAGTTATTTGTTCTTTTCAACATTTTTGACCCGTTTCGTTTATTTCGACTTTTCAACGATTCCGGGTCCATTTCAACATCTCTATTTGCTCAATTTAGGAGCTTTAACTCTCTTAGCTTCAACTCCTTGCATCAATCACATTATCATCCATTCTATAATCACACTTCCATATTTAAATAGAAATGGGTCATAATTCCACTTTCAAGCTAGTCATTCACTAACTTGAACAAGCACATTAGATTCGGATCACACATCTATACATTTCGCTATACATCCTTAGTTTTGCATACACACAGTCGCCAAACCATACATTTATCACCCACTGGTGAATTAGGCTTACACACAGTAGCCAAAATACAGTTTATCACTCACTAGTGATTTAAATGTTACCACCGTAACTAAATATAGTTATAACCCCTCCAGGTTTGGTTCACACACCTGTGAACTATACCGGTATATTGATTTCATGCACACGCGCATGTAGCTTCACCCAATTCATACACTCAAGCATGTATACTTACTACTACTATGACCATTACTTATGGTCATTATTCACAACTCACATTTACTCAAGAATAAACATAATAAAATCATAAAGATAAAACTATATATGATTATGAGGCTAATGTCCTTACCTTAGACAAGCTTCAACTCAACCTTTGTCTTTGCCCACCGCTTTGCTAATACTCCCTTCACCTAAACAAACGTTTAGGATTTATTTAGCACATACATACATATGGTATAAACCAATCCATATGACCCATTTTTAACTAGTTCAAGCATAACTAACTCTATATTGACCCACCGGTCGTTTTATTCCCACCTTGCCCTTCCTTTCATATTTTGAACTTCTTGGAGGCATTTTATCAAACACCTTATGGGCATGATTTATAACTCAACATATTTCATACAACTAACTTGCTATAAACCACCAAGTTTCAAAATTGGCATACATGATACATAGAACACCTAATACATACTATTCTAAGTTCAACACATATCAATTTGATCATAGATGAATTCCTCATCAACACCCCAATCATGAACTAACTACTTAGCAAGAAACATCCAATTAAGACTCACCTTATGAGTTAGATGCAGAAATTAGATGATTCATAACTCAATTCCACAATTAGAAGCTTGAATTCAACACAATCGCGACTCAATTTGACTAGGGTTCTTGATCCCTTCCTCCTTCCCGTTCTCCTCCCCTTCGTGTGTGTGTGTTGTAGTGTCCAGGAGGTTCTACACCTCCTTACATATAGATAAATTTGATTTTTCTCAATTGGCAAAAGTAGCCCCTCTAGTTACTTGTAGTTATTTACACTAACAATACTAACTTAACTCAGTTAGTTCTAATTTACCACTCATTTTATTTAAAAACACAAATTATAAAATTACCTAAAATGGGACGTTACAAGTTCTCCCCCACTTGGGAAGTTTCGTCCCCGAAACTTACTGACGCATCAAATAAGTAAGGGTAGCATTCTCTCATTTCGTCTTCTAGCTCCCAAGTGACATCCGACCCCTTTCGGTTCTTCCACTGTATCAGCACTTGCTTTACCTCTTTGTTTCTCAGCTTTTTGATTTTCTGTCAAGTATTACCACAGGTTCTTCCACATAATTCAGCTTATTATCAATCACTAAATCCTTATACGGGATATATGCTGATTCATCTGCTAGACATTTTCTCAAATGAGAGACATGAAAGGTATTATGGACTCCACTTAGTTCTTCTGGTAGCTCAAGACGATAAGCAACCTCGCCCACCCCGAGCTATAATTTTAAATGGTCCAATGAATCGCGGTCCTAACTTTCCTCGCTTTCGGAATCGAATTATACCTTTCCATGGGGAAACCTTTAATAACACATAATCTCCTACCTGGAATTCAATCGGTTTTCTTCTTCTATCTGCATACGACTTTTGACGATCTTGAGCCGCCTTTAGATGAGCTCGCACTTGATCAATGTGTTCATTAGTTTTTCTCACCACTTCGGTACTAGCTAGCTCTCGTGGACCAATTTCTCCCCAACATACGGGAGTTCTACATTTCCTCCCATATAACATTTCATACGGCGCCATTTTCATACTGGAATGATAGCTATTATTATAAGAAAATTCTGCCAAGGGTAGATATGTATCCCAACTACCTCCGAAATCAATAATGCACGCGCGCAACATATCTTCCAGGATTTGGATAACCCTCTCACTTTGACCATCTGTTTGTGGGTGATATGCGGTGCTAATCAACAGTTTGGTACCCATTTCTTCATGAAATTTTCTCCAGAACCTCGAAGTAAATCGAACATCTCGATCTGATATTATGGATACAGGTATGCCATGCTTAGACACAATTTCCTTGATATATATTTCTGACATTGTTTCCGATGAGTAAGTCTCCCGGATTGGAATGAAATGAGCACTCTTTGTCAATCTATCCACTACTACCCAGATGGTATCATAGCCTTTTCGGGTTTTTGGAAGCTTTGTTATTAAGTCCATGGCTATACGATCCCACTTCCAAACTGGAATTTCTAAAGGTTGTAATTCACCATGTGGTTTTTGATGTTCTGCTTTTACTTGTAAACAGGTTAAGCACTTTTCCACATATTTAATGATATCACGTTTCATTCCTGGCCACCAATAATTCACTTTTAATCACAATACATCTTAGTAGCTCCTGGGTGAATCGAATACTTAGATTTATGTGCCTCATCCAGTATCAATTCTTTTACTGGACAAATTGGAGGAATCCACACTCGTCCCTTCATTGTTTTTAATCCATAACTGTCTTCCTTTAGGATATGCACTTGACCCTGAATACGGTTTTGTTTCCAATTCTCCTCTTTGAGTGCCTCCATTTGCGCTTCTTTAATTCGCTCAAGTATGCTTGAGTTAATCGTTATTCTCATCGCTTTTACTCTAATGGGCTCATACTCATCTTTTCTACTTAATGCATCCGCTACCACATTAGCCTTCCCAGGATGATATAGGATTTCACAGTCGTAATCCTTTAATAATTCCAACCAACGTCTCTGTCTCATATTAAGCTCTTTCTGAGTGAAGAAATATTTTAAGCTTTTATGATCGGTAAAAATAGTGCACTTCACACCATAGAGATAATGCCTCCAAATTTTCAAGGCAAATACCACTGCGGCCAGCTCTAAATCATGTGTTGGTAGTTCATCTCATGTGTTTTCAGTTGTCTTGAGGCATAAGCTATCACTCTACCCCTCTGCATCAGAACACACCCCAACCCAAAATAGGACGCATCAGAATACACAACAAAATCCTCATTCCCCTCGGGTAAGGCTAGTATTGGTGCTTGCGTCAATCTTAATTTCAACTCTTGAAACGCTTTTTCTTGTTCGACATCCCATTTAAAAAATCCCTTTTCTAGTAAGTTTAGTCAACGGAGAAGCTATTTTGGCAAAGTCTTGAATAAACCTCCGTAATACCCTGCTAGACCCAAGAAACTTCTAACCTCAGTTGGAGTTTTTGGAGGATTCCATTTCATTACTGCTTGAATCTTTGAGGAGTCTACTTGAATTCCATTTACATTTACAACATGCCCCAAGAATTGCACTTCTCGTAACCAAAAATCACATTTTGAAAATTTAGCATATAATTTTTCTTGTTGAAGAGTTTCCAAAACCTCTCGTAAATGGTGCGCATGCTCTTCTTCACTTTTAGAATACACTAATATATCATCAATGAAAACAATAACCGAACGGTCTAACATAGGTCGACATACCCGATTCATTAAATCCATAAAAGCCGCCGGTGCATTTGTTAACCCAAAAGACATCACAAGAAACTCATAGTGACCGTAGCGAGTACGAAACGCTGTCTTAGGTACATCATCCTCCTTTATCCTTAGTTGATGATATGCTGACCTTAAATCAATCTTTGAAAACCAAGACGCGCCTTGTAATTGGTCAAATAAATCATCAATCCTAGGTAAAGGATATCGGTTCTTGATAGTCACCTTATTTAATTCTCGATAATCGATACACATTCTAAAACTCCCATCTTTCTTTTTAACAAAAAGAACTGGTGCACCCCACGGGGAGATGCTTGGGCGAATAAAACCCTTTTCAAGGAGTTCTGTAATTGTTTCATCAACTCTTGTAATTCAGATGATGCTAATCGATATGGGGCTTTAGCAATAGGTTTAGCTTCGGGTACTAAGTCAATTCGAAACTCCACATCTCTTACAGGTGGAAGGCCTGGTAAGTCATCTGGAAACACCTCAGGAAATTCTCTAACCACTGGAACATCTTCTAATTTCGGTACACTTTGGTTAGTATCAACTACATATGCCAGGAAACATTGCCCTTCACGTCTCATATGCTTTAGGGTCTTAATGAATGAACACAATACCACTCCTTTACACTTTTCTCCATGAATAACTACCTTATGGCCCCTCGGAGATTTTAACTTTATCTTTTTATGATGACATACAATATCAGCCTGGTATGTAGAAAGCCAATCCATTCCCACAACCACATCAAACTCACCTAAGGTCATAGGTATTAGATCAATAGGATACTCTTCCTTCTTAATAGTTAACCTACACCCTCGGTAAACTTCAAACACTAAAAATGTTTTAGAATTAGCCACTTCGACCTCTACTGGTGCAGGCAATGTACTTATTTCAAACAAAGGATGAGACGCAAATTTAATCGACACAAACGATCTATTAGCACCGGAATCAAATAACACATACGCAGGTAAAGAATTTAACAGGAAAGTACCCGTCACCACATCGGCGGTCTTTTTAGCTTCTTCAGCTGTAATTTGAAAAGCCCTTCCCCTTGCTTTCGGTATTTCAGGTTTCTTTACACTGCTCTGAGCGCTCGAACTTCCACCAGTTTTCAAATCTGGACATTCACTCCTCTTGTGCCCAGGTTTATAACAATTGAAACACAGCTCCAACTGACTGGTGCATTGGGTAGACAAGTGTCCGGCTTCCCACATCTAAAACATGTTCTTGGAGGTAAACGGCATTCCCCCGGATGCCTCTTGCCACAGTTAACACATGGTTTAATTTCTTTAACCTGACTCGGCTTCTTAAATTGGGTAGAAATTTAGGCTTCTTGGAAGGTCCTTCATCTTTATGTACGGGCCTTTTTTCACCACGCTCCATCTGTCGTTTCAACTCAGCTTCTCTCTCCCGAGCACAATCTATAAGTTCCACTAGGGTCTCACATCGAGAAGGTGTAAGGAACTCCCGGTATTTAGCATTTAACATCCCATAGTACTGATTAATCCACATCCTTTCTGTTCTTAAAAAGTCGCGACAAAACTTAGCCTTTTCATAGAAAATCGCCGTGATGGTATCTATGTCCTCATCCTTCTGTCGCAGTTGTAAGATTCTTCATAAATTCGGTTGATCGCCGCTTGCGAGCTAAACCGCTTTAAAAATCTCTCTTTAAACTCCTCCCAAGTCATTACTCGTATACCTTCCAAACCAACTTCTTCTCGCACTAAATCCCACCAGTCTTTACCCCGCTGTTTTAACTGGCCACCCGCATATATCACCCTATCATTAGGATCACAATGTGAAGTTTCAACGTCCCCTCTATATCCGAGATCCACCGGATTGCTAGTAATGGGTCCACCTCACCATTAAACTCAGCTGGTTTACATGCTACAAAATCTTTATACGTTACCCGTTTAGGTGCTTTCTCAGTTTTCTCACCAACCTGCAACACTGTAAGTTCATGCTGTATAAACTCTTGTAGCGTTCTTTGCATATCTTCCATGTACATTGGTAAATTGGCCCCTATGGCTTTAGCCACCTCTTCATTAATAATCTTTCTCATCTCTGAATTACTTGATTCACATTCCTCGCGAATATGTTCCTCAGCCATCCTTGATGACTGAAATATAACTCAAGTTCAATTTTTAGATTTACTGCATCACTATGCTTATAATCATGTAAATCACGTATTATATTCATAAAAACTTTCACACATATCACGTATTAACACAGGTACACTAACCTTAATTGATGGCTCAGTGATCGAATCTTGGGATCGAACAAGTTCTCTTCTATTATCACGAGCACAAGGTTTGAGTTCAAGCTTTCTCTACTCACTTGAATCCCTCAAACCACGGCTCTGATACCAACTTGTAACACACCACCTTATTATCATCATTTATAAAACATGTTGAGGTGTAAAAGATTTTTAATTTAGGTCCCAGTTAAAATTTCTACTTTTAAAACTCTATTACACATAACTATGATTACATCAACACACTACTAACGTTTACACACCTCAATTTACATTTATGTAATTTACATAACGTTAAGTTTGTTTAAAAGAAACTAGTTAACAACCCATTGTTCGATCCACAAGCATCTTCATCGATCACCTTTGCCTTCTTGAAAAATTCCTACAAAACAACCACTTTTATCACATTAGTCCATTAGAACTAAGTAAGGACTCTTATACTTACTTTACAGATTATTAGGAGGTGTTTTAAAGCTTAAAATATCAATCGAAACACAAGTGGCAAGTTATACCCACCGTAAATTACGGTGGGTACCGTAATTACGGTACCCCCCTGGATATTAAACCCACCGTAAGGCAGAAATTTTCTGCCGTAATAGTTTACCAGGCTACCGTAAATTACGGTGCCTACCGTAATTTACGGTAGACCCAGTTATTTTGTTCTTTTCAACATTTTGACCCGTTTCGTTTATTTCGACTTTTCAACGATTCCGGGTCCATTTCAACATCTCTATTTGCTCAATTTAGGAGCTTTAACTCTCTTAGCTTCAACTCCTTGCATCAATCACATTATCATCCATTCTATAATCACACTTCCATATTTAAATAGAAATGGGTCATAATTCCACTTTCAAGCTAGTCATTCACTAACTTGAACAAGCACATTAGATTCGGATCACACATCTATACATTTCGCTATACATCCTTATGTTTGGCATACACACAGTCGCCAAACCATACATTTATCACCCACTGGTGAATTAGGCTTACACACAGTAGCCAAAATACAGTTTATCACTCACTAGTGATTTAAATGTTACCACCGTAACTAAATATAGTTATAACCCCTCCAGGTTTGGTTCACACACCTGTGAACTATACCGGTATATTGATTTCATGCACACGCGCATGTAGCTTCAACCCAATTCATACACTCAAGCATGTATACTTACTACTACTATGACCATTACTTATGGTCATTATTCACAACTCACATTTACTCAAGAATAAACATAATAAAATCATAAAGATAAAACTATATATGATTATGAGGCTAATGTCCTTACCTTAGACAAGCTTCAACTCAACCTTTGTCTTTGCCCACCGCTTTGCTAATACTCCCTTCACCTAAACAAACGTTTAGGATTTATTTAGCACATACATACATATGGTATAAACCAATCCATATGACCCATTTTTAACTAGTTCAAGCATAACTAACTCTATATTGACCCACCGGTCGTTTTATTCCCACCTTGCCCTTCCTTTCATATTTTGAACTTCTTGGAGGCATTTTATCAAACACCTTATGGGCATGATTTATAACTCAACATATTTCATACAACTAACTTGCTATAAACCACCAAGTTTCAAAATTGGCATACATGATACATAGAACACCTAATACATACTATTCTAAGTTCAACACATATCAATTTGATCATAGATGAATTCCTCATCAACACCCCAATCATGAACTAACTACTTAGCAAGAAAACATCCAATTAAGACTCACCTTATGAGTTAGATGCAGAAATTAGATGATTCATAACTCAATTCCACAATTAGAAGCTTGAATTCAACACAATCGCGACTCAATTTGACTAGGGTTCTTGATCCCTTCCTCCTTCCCGTTCTCCTCCCCTTCGTGTGTGTGTGTGTGTAGTGTCCAGGAGGTTCTACACCTCCTTACATATAGATAAATTGATTTTTCTCAATTGGCAAAAGTAGCCCCTCTAGTTACTTGTAGTTATTTACACTAACAATACTAACTTAACTCAGTTAGTTCTAATTTACCACTCATTTTATTTAAAAACACAAATTATAAAATTACCTAAAATGGGACGTTACAAAAACCTAGTACTTCTAAGTCATTAAAATTAAAGAAATCTAACCCTTATAAACATAGGAAAAGGAAAAAGAAAAGGGAAGACAGAAAATTTAAAAGAATTGAAAATATAAAGCTTCATATAAGCCTAAGTTAATTTGTAGAAAATGTGGCAAAATAGGTCACAAAGCAAAAACTTGTTGGGTTAGGAAAAAGCTTAATAAGCTAGAAGATGAAGATTTGAAAAATCAAATCTCCAAGATATTATTAGAGTCAGATTCAGAATCATATTCTGAGCAATCTTCTATTGAAGAGAAAGAAATAGACAATTTAGAAAATGAAAGTCTTTATTCTTTATCTGAGGAAGAAAATGACTGTAATAATAATTGCAACAAGGAATGTTGTAATCCAGAAATAAAAGAAGATGATATCTATCAAATTATTTCACAATTCCAAGATATGGAAATAAATGTAATAACTAATGAAGTTCTGGAATTATTAAAACTCATAGATAATCCACAAATAAAAGAGAAAATAATCTCATCACATTTTAAGAGCCAAGAAGGAAGAAGCTTCTACTTCTGCAGAACTAAAAACCTCTCTCTACTCTCTTGTAAAAATTCTCTTATAATATTGAAGTTAAAGTTTAAGAGTTTCAAGAACAAGCACCTACGTTCCAAAATTCTGGTAATTTCTCTTCCCTTCTTAAAACTATTCTTCTGATGATAGTCTCTCTAAGAGGCTAAACATCTAAGTGTTAAAACATCATCATGCTTAACTAAATTCTATGACTTATTATTATTATTATTATTATTATTATTATTATTATTATTATTATTATTATTATAATTATTAAAAAAAAAGTCTGAAAGGCCAACGATAGTAAAAATTCAGGAAGAATGATTATGGACAGGTTACAGCCTGTTCAAGATGTTAATATGGCGATCGAACTCTTGGGGCCCGTTTTAAGCCAGAAAGCCGGAATGGCGTGGGGCGTTTTAGGGCTGACCTTTACTGATCACATGTAACATCCTTGATGAAGGCTGTGTAAAATCACCAATTGGTTCATAGCCTTCCTGGATCTAGCTGTTGGTGGCCCAACAGATTTTATTGTTTAATAAGATTTTTTTTGTTTATAAGTTTTAAATATGTTTTCTAAATAAACATACCTCCTGGGGAGGCCTCCGGCCTACTTAGTTGGTATCAGAGCCAAGATGCTCTAATAAGCCATAGAAGAAAGTTATGTATGTGGATGTTTTAACACTTACTTTGTTCATACATAATGAACATATTAAAATCAGAAGATACTGTTAAAAACAGTATGGAAGAGGAATATGATATCCCTCATAATTTAGAATTATTAAATAAATGGACAATTCCAAAAATTGATTACAAGCTAATTTATAAATTAGGCACTTTTGAAAAATTAGGATTAAAACAAGTTGTGAAAACAACTGAAGAAACATTTTCCTTAAATAAGGATGAGATGATAATAAAATTATTATCAAACAAAGATTTGAATAAATATAAAAAGGATTATAAATTTATTCATATAGGTCTTGTGCAAATAGCATTTAAGCCTTTAACATTAGAAGGCTTACCAGAAAGTTTTATAGCAGCTTTTAGAGATGCTAGAAACTTAGATTGGAAACAATCCCTTATGGGAATTGTTCAGTCAAGCCTGGCCCATGGCCCGGTATATTTTAATGTTTATCCAAATTTGCAGTTATCATTGTCAGATATAAATATATTAGATGCTTTGACATTAAATGTCAAGACTCATGGATACAATTATGTTCCAGGATCAGAGGTAATATGTATCTGTTATAGAATTTATTATAAACCTTTATTCACATTAAATCCACAATGTAAAATGGTAGATAAACATTAAATGAGACAATAATGATAGAAACTAATTTTGGTAAATCAAATATAACTACCAGAAGAAGAACAAAATCGGAAGAAAATATTCTTCAAACTCTAAGTGATTCAATAAATATTTGAAGAATCTCAAGATTAATACTTTAACTGAATTTGAAGAAAGTATAATGAAGAAAATTATAAACAAAGAATAAATGATGAAATAGCAAAAATGACATCAAGGAAAATAATCCTCAAGGCAAGCATCATATGCCCAAATCACCACTGAACGCGGCAGAGGTCGTGGAAGATCTTCCTCTCATAGGGGAAGAGGTGAAAGAGTTATTTCCCAAATTGGGAACAAAAGCTTATAGCTTTTAATGCATCAACAAGTTCGTCATCATCAAACATAGTTGATGAAGAGACATGGAAGGATTATATGGCCTTCAAAGCCTCAAAGGAAAATAATCCTCAAGGCAAGGCATCATATGCCCAAATCACCACTGATGAAAGTGATGATGATGAATGGGTTCATAACCCAAACAAAGAAGTCATACTTCTTTTAGAAAATAAGATAAAAATGGAAAGATAATCCTTGGTTAATAACCATCGATATTTTGATAAGGATTATATCCTGCTGAGACATATAAGTCTCTAACATTTTATGAGGTTATTTATATGAGAAATTGTTACTGCTAAGGTATCACCTTCCAGTATTTTTTGAAAAGCTTGATAACATCTTATGGACTGTTTTATATATTTGAGATTCAGTTTGACCATCTATGTTCCATTCATAGATATTTTTACCACTATATGAGTTATTAATTATATATATTCTTCTTCTATAAGAATATCTTGTGGTGTTGGCCTAGGATAATAATACTTTCTTTGAGTTGGCTTATCTGCAAAATTAGTAAAAAAAAATAAAAATAATAAAAAAAAAAATAAAAAAAATAAAAAAAAATAAAATAAATAAAAATAAATAAAAAAAAAAAATAAAAAAAAATAAAAAAAAAAAAAAAAAATAATAATAATAAAAAAAAAAGAGTCTGGAAGGAAAAATTTTTAAACTATGCTTGAACAATGTGGGAGATATTTCTACCCATTCATTATAATTCTTTTTTAATAAATCTGGTAAAATTTTTACCGATGGGCTATATGATAGCCACCATTTTATACCCAATTTGGGATGTCCGTTTATAAACTTCTGGACAAATTTTGAAGAACCAAGAATGATGAAGCTTGACAACAATGGCGTCCCAGAAGGTCAAGAAACCTTACAAAAAATTCAAGACACTATACAGTTATACTCAAGCAGATTAGCTTGAAGACTCAGAGAGAATCTCCAAGTCCGTTCCAGGAAATATCCCAAAAAATTAAAATGAAAGGAGAAAATCAAGTCTCTAAAAAAGAATTGTTGGCAATATATTTTCAAGAAATTAAAAAAGATTTAATGAAAAATTTCCAACAAAGATCAAGAAGATCATATCTCAGAAATGTCTACAAATAAGTCAGAAGATGATATACTTCCAGGGGAATCCCAAGACCCATATGCGTCTGATGAAGAAATTCTAGAAGAGGATCTGGATGAGATGCTCGAAGATCTCAAAAAATCGGTATCCAAGGAAAAAATGGAAAAAGACAAATGAAGAGGTTGATAAGTCTGCTGATGGGGCCGACATAATTGATTAAAGTTGAATTATTGAAGACATAATAATGTCTACTTTTGAAAATTTCAAAAGAAAAATCGTCTCAAATTATTGTAATTTACTGTTTATGTTTTGTTTGTACCTTGAGACTCTCATTATAAAAGGAGCTCAAGTCTTCAGTTTTACACACACCTGATCTTACGATCAACTCTCTCTCTCTCTCTCTAAATCTCTTGTAAAATATTTCAAGTAATAAAATTCTGCTGATTTCAAGAAATCATCTTGGTGTCTCATAACAGAGGTAATAACTTCTGAATTATTTTTCTATTTATTTATTTTTTATTTTCTATGTTCACTAGCCTAATGAAAGGCTAAACAAATCAAATCAATGTTGAACCCAACCATGATAAGTTTATAAACCTATATATATATAAAAAAAAAAAGAGTCTGGAAGGAAAAATTTTTAAACTATGCTTGAATAATTTTGGACGGGTTATATACTAAACAGGCAGATAATTAGCATAGTGGTCGAATTATGGCAGCCCGTTTTATTAAGCCGTTTGAAAGGCGTTCCAAAGGGCACAGGCCTGTACTGATCTTATGCTAAGAAAACTTGCCAGTTGATGTATATGTAAAAATTTACCAAGGTCTGAAGATTCGGACATGTTTAAGGGTTTTTACTTTCAGATTCTAAGTTTGTAATTTAAATGTTTTATAAAATATCTGTTTAATTTTGGGTTTTATTTTAATTTTCCCACAAGATCCTGCCTTGTGGTATCAGAGCCATGTGAATAAATTAAGCCATGTAAATAAATATAATCATGGTAAATAAACTTTATTATGGGGAAGTTCAACATTGATTTGTTTTAAACAAAATGAATATCATAGAAGATAAAGATACTGTTAAAAACAGTATTGAGGAAGAATATGATATTCCTCACAATTTAGAATTATTGAATAAATGGACAATTCCAAAATAGATTATAAACAAGTTTATAAGCTTGGAACTTTTGAAAAAATTGGTTTAAAACAAGTAGTTAAAACTACTGAAGAAACAATTGCTCTTAATAAAGAGGATATGATGATAAAACTCTTAAATAATAAAGAGTTAGTAAGATATAAGAAAGATAAATATAACTTATCCATATTGGAGTAGTGCAAATAGCATTTAAGCCTTTAACTTTAGAAGGTTTGCCAGAAAGCTTTATAGCAGCTTTAAGAGATGGTAGAAATTTAGATTACAAGCAATCCTTAATAGGGATAGTTCAATCTAGCCTATCACAGGGTCCAGTTTATTTTAATGTTTACCCAAATCTACAATTATCATTAACTGATGTTAATATAACTGATGCTTTAACATTAAATGTTAAGACTCATGGATATAATTATATTTCAGGGTCAGAAGTAATCTGTATATATTATAGAATATACTATAAACCGTTATTTACACTAAACCCTCAGTGTAAGATGGTAGATAAACCATTAAATGAAACAATAATAATAGAAACTAATTTTGGAAAATCAAACATTACCACTAGAAGAAAAATAAAGTGGGAAGAAATAGAATTTCCTGATAGTTGGATACTAAATAATTGTACGCCAAAACAACAATATATTGATAATAATCCAATAGATATTATTCAAACATCTGAAGGATCAGTTCAGATACAATTTGATAAAATTAGACCTAGAATATCTAGATCTATGTCCTCTAGAACATCAAATTTTCATATATCTCCTTTAGGATATACTGTTAGAAGTCCGTCTAGAGCTTCTACTTCTCAAATAAGAGAAGAACTACCTGAAAATAGGGTAGAAGAATTAAGAATCAATTCTGATAATATAGTAAGAGGTGTTTATAAGCCTAATGAACCGGAATTAACCGAGTCAGAAATGAATTTTTCAATATGATGAATCAAGTAGAAAAAATAAATTTTAGCCAAGGATCATTGGCAAGAAGAATAATTAGTGAAGAATTTAATCGAGAACAATGGAAATTATTTAGAAATTGGTTTTTCAAAAATTTTGATGACCAAGATACAAATATGTTTCAAGAAGTTTTTTATAAAGAACTTAGTGAAGAAAATGCAATTAAACCTTTTGTTCCATGGTTTATAAATAAGTATACTAATAGTATGATTTCTGTTATACAGAGAGAATACAATATAAATGGAAAAATTTTAAAAACTACTTTTCCTCCTCATCAACCATTTAAAATAGAAAAAGATAGTGAAATAAGATACTATCAAGCATTTCAAAAATTAATGGAAGAAAACACATTACCAGTAACAATAGCTCATATAAATAATATGTTTAAACAACAAAATTATACAAACATATGCTTAATTGTTTTAGGAGAACAATTAAATTCTATAAATGATAGAATAAATGAATTAATATCCCAGATAAAAAATTTAAAATTCTCTAATAAAGAAGAAGAGAAAGGTACTATAGCCACTCCGTCTATACAACCTCCGCCTGAAATAAAAGATTTAAATTAAAATCCAATTCTGAAATAGAAGAATTACTAGATAAAAATAAAAAATTTAAATGACAAATTTTCAAATTTAAAAATTAATACTTTAACTGAAGAATTTTCAGACTCCATAAATAGAGATAATTATCAAGAAAAAACTGATGATGAAATTAAAAGGCTGGAAAAATTTGCTAATAAGCCTACACAAAGGAAGTATTACTACCCTAGGCCAACCCACAGGATGTTCTAATAGAAGAACAAGAATACATAGTTAATAATTCGTATCATGGAAAACATATCTATGAATGGAACATAGATGGCAAAACTGATAAACAGATTACAGATACTGTACATAGAATGATGATGTATAGTACTATCTGTAAAAGTAATGGTAATTATGACCAAAATATTGCTAAAATGATAATCGCAGGATTCACTGGTCAATTAAAAGGCTGGTGGGATAACTATTTGTCTGAAGCAGATAAACACAATATTTTAAATGATATCAAAGAAGAAAATGGAAATCAAATTCCAAATGCAGTTTATACACTGGTAGTTAATATTGTTGATCATTTTACAGGAAGATAGTCATATAATTCTGAGAATATAAGAACACTATTACAAAATCTAAGATGTAGAACTCTTACATCATTTAGATGGTATAAAGATACTTTCTTAAGTAGAGTTATGGAACTCCCAGAGTCTAATAGTACTCATTGGAAATCTAAGTTTATTGATGGTTTACCTCCTTTATTTGCAGAAAGGGTTAGGAAAAGCCTTAGAAAGGAGAAGTAAGTATTAGTTATGAAGATTATACTTATGGCAAGTTAATAGGAACTTGTATTCAGGAAGGATTAGCCTTATGTAATGAAATAAAGCTTAATCAACAGATTAAGAAGCATTCTCTTAATGAAAAGAGACAATTAGGACAATTCTGTAGTCAATTTGGTATGGAAGAAATCAGGGAAAATTATAATAAAAAGAATTTAATATCTTCTCAAAGGAATAAAAAATTACAAAAAAGAAAACAAAAAAGAGAAGAAAAAAAAAAAAAAAAAAAGAGTCTGGAAGGAAAAATTTTTAAACTATGCTTGAATAATTTTGGACGGTTATATACTAAACAGGCAGATAATTAGAAAATGGTTTTTCTTTAATTTTAATAACAAAGAAAAAGAATTCTTTAGTGAAAAATTTTATACTGATTTAGCAGAAAAAAATAAGGTCATACCTTTTGTCCCTTGGTTTATCAAAGCATCTAATATATTATATCTGACAATGATAACTACAAATTTGGATAAACATTAAAATATACCGGGCCATGGGCCAGGCTTGACTGAACAATTCCCATAAGGGATTGTTTCCAATCTAAGTTTCTAGCATCTCTAAGAGCTGCTATAAAACTTTCTGGTAAGCCTTCTAATGTTAAAGGCTTAAATGCTATTTGCACAAGACCTATATGAATAAATTTATAATCCTTTTTATATTTATTCAAATCTTTGTTTGATAATAATTTTATTATCATCTCATCCTTATAATAATAATAATAATAATAATAATAATAATAATAAATAATAATAATAATAATAATAAGTCATAGAATTTAGTTAAGCATGGTGATGTTTTAACACTTAGATGTTTAGCCTCTTAGAGAGACTATCATCAGAAGAATAGTTTTAAGAAGAGAAGAGAAATTACCAGAATTTTTGGAACGTAGGTGCTTGTTCTTGAAACTCTTAAACTTTAACTTCAATATTATAAGAGAATTTTTACAAGAGAGTAGAGAGAGGTTTTTATCTTCGTAGTGATTGAGGTGTGTAAACTAATTACAACTGCCTCTATTTATAGGAGGCTTAGACACTAGAATATGCTAATAATATGCGAATATTCGCATCCTATGCGTATTACGCGTCTAGAGTATAATTATTAAAGTTGTTTTATAAAAGCAAAAGTTACAATAATGCAACAACCAAACAAACTTGTCTGGTGAATGGAGAAATTTCATCCCTTCTTTTAAATTATTGACGTCCTTTATTTTGTTGTGGGACCTATTGTATTATTTCTTTTCTTTTGAGCTACCAGATATTTCTGGTTCTTCTTCCACCATTATTCTTTGGTAAACTTCTTCATTGAAGTCTTCTTCATATGGATCTTGAGAGTCTTGAAAAATAAATTGATTTTCTTCATTATTTGAAGATGTACCTGATGTAGTATCCGTCGAAGGAGATGCTCCTTTCTTGAAATGTCTCGCTATGTCCTTCTTCATTTCTACAAGATATACTTTCATAATTTCTTCTTCACTGATATCATCAGTGCCTTTAATCAACTTCAGTTTTGTAACAATATGATTGAACGGACTAGGAGATTCCCTTTGTTGTCTCTTTTGCTGTTGCAGCTTGTATGACTGTATAATTTCCTGGATATAATCCAGAGTATCTTGGCAATTTAGTTTGCCATTTTCCTCTTGCATCATTTTCTTCCAGAATTTAGTCATAAATTTCTTTTTAAACAAAAAATATTTTCTGGGGTATAACCCGTTTCCGGAACCCACTTCAATATCCATGGGATACTGAACTGAGTAAAATAATAAAATGGAGCCATTCCTTCAATAAGGGTGTTATCATGTTGGGCTTCGATTAAAATTGGAGATGAATCTACCCATTGGGTATATAAATCTTTAAATATTTTTGCATTTTTAGTAAATATATTTACTGATGGACCGTATAACTGCCACCATTTAAAAATCCAGTTTGGAATATCCGAATCATAG
Source organism: Flaveria linearis (assembly GCA_024085815.1). Taxonomy (NCBI): domain Eukaryota; kingdom Viridiplantae; phylum Streptophyta; class Magnoliopsida; order Asterales; family Asteraceae; genus Flaveria; species Flaveria linearis. The sequence continues at coordinate 8,079 of JABSNV010000054.1, read as the reverse complement.
ACTTTTGAACAAATTTTTATAACCAAGAATGTTTTTGACTAGGATTCTCATATAAGAGAACTCTGTCAAAAGCTTTGATATAGTCCCAATAGTTATAACTAATAGGATTTTTAGATTCAGGAAATATGATTTCCCTTTGTAAGGCCCCGTTCCCGGGCACCTCACAGTTGGTCATTCATCGCACATAAAACGTTGTAAAACACATATTTACTTTGCAGCGGAATTTAAAACTTCTATTAATAATTAAAACATGTCATTTTAGTACAATACAGCATTCTTTTCATTTCAAAATGCAATGACATGTCGAAATATGGATGCCGGCCTCAATAACTGAGTAGTCGCCCTATGCCATCCTCAGCAACATACCTGCCAACTGGAAAATACATAAAACGTCAGCGTTGCTGAGTGAGTTCTAGTTTTATAATAAAACATACTTTTCTTTTGTTAAAACCGTTCTTTACTTCTTTCGAAAACATACTATACTTTCGTAGATGAACACACATCATACGTACATACACATAGATAATATCGTTATTATCTTCATCATTCATTCATTAGCTTTCGTTCGTACGTTTCTTACTTTCACTCATACGTTCGTTACATTCGTCTTTACGTACGTTACGTTCATTCTTACGTTCATTTCATTTATTAGTACGTTCATTACTTTCATGCATCCTCTATCGTTCACTTTTATCTAGGTCCAGTCAAACTTTACCCTCTTCATGGCACACAGCCATGATTACTGAGGTCAAGTGACATGGATCCCATTTCATACGTTATCATTGTGTTCCTCCGTTCATTTCTATCATTCGTTCGTTCTTTAACTTTCATTCGTTAAGCATGCAAATCTCTAAGGGTCACCTCCCTTCTCTGCCCTCGTGGTTCATACCCACGAGCCGACAAGGCATACTCTAACATACTGGTGCCCCTATGGCTCTCAGTCCATAGACCGACACTCTATTACCCCTAGACCATGCAAGACTTTCTTTCATATTTCTCATTCTCATCTAGATCTTGTCTCATGCAATATCCCCGACTCATGTCCGTGGACTAGCATAGCACCGGGATACGCGACAAAGATCCCGTACGAGTCAATCACAGAGATTGAACTCCATCCGAGTCTGTTGCAACACAAAGTCGCTCACCTCATAAATATATTTGGCCTCATGCCACACCCCCGAAGTTAAACATAACTCGGGTAACAACACCCCCACCGAAATGGGTAACATCACCCCCACCGAAGTGGGTAGCTACACCCCCACCGAAATGGGTAACATCACCCCCACCGAAGTGGGTAACTACACCCCCACCGAAGTGGGTAACTTGACATATTACACCCCACTATGTGGGTAACTACACCCCCCCGAAGTGGGTAACCTGACATACTACACCCCCACTAGGTGGGTAACTACACCCCCACCGAAGTGGGTAACTTGACATACTACACCCCCACTATGTGGGTAACTACACCCCCACCGAAGTGGGTAACCTGACATACTACACCCCCACTATGTGGGTAACTACACCCCCACCGAAGTGGGTAACTTGACATACTACACCCCCACTATGTGGGTAACTACACCCCCACTATGTGGGTAACTGTAACATTCTACACCCCCACCATGTGGGTACCTACTATACACCGTGTACCACACCGAAGGTCAGTCTCAAGACTGGAACCTCTACGTGCACTCTTAAAGATTAGCTGAACCTCACGCGGTTACTTGCGCATTGAAAGGTGAATTGTACCAATACCATATGCCACACCCCGATCGTTATTAGCTACCGGGCCGAAATCAACATATGAACAACATAACGTATGCCACGGTACTAGAGGTAAGCGGTAGAGGTACCATGACCATGGTCAATCACAGAGAAGGACCAATCGCGTTATTCAATGCTTGCAATACATAATTCGTTCGTTCATTAATGCATGTATTCATCATCATTCTTCTTTTCGTTCATTCGCTAATACATGCATTCATCAACATGTTCCTCTTTCGTTATCTTTCACTTTACGATACATAATACTTCATTAATTTCATTCTCGTTATTCGTAAAGTTTCAGAAAGTTAGCATACACAATTACAAGGATCATACATACTCATCATACATTCATCATCATACATTCATCTTCATACATTTATCATCATTCATAGCATCATACCATACTTAACAATATTTTATTAATAATATTGTTAACAATAATAATACACTGATAATAATATCAGTAATAATAAGGGTTAATCATACTCAGCATTATATGCATGAGACATCATTATTTATTAACCCTAGTCAACCCTGGTCAAAACCTCGAACTTCGGACTTACTGGAAATTTCTGCAAAATTCTAAGTTTTCTGGGCGTTTGAGCCCTGTTGGCGTATAAGCCCTCTGGGGTATGAGCCCTGTTAGGCGTAAGAGCACTGCTGGACTTTTCATCTATACTTAGAATTATCTGGTCATACGACCACACTGTTGTCGTATGAGCACTATTGGTCGTAACATCCCTAGACTTAGAAACATGTTCTGATCATACGACCACACTGTGGTCGTATGAGCATTATTGGACTCCAACACTTAGAAAAATCACTGAGTCACGACCACTGTTGGTCGTATGAGTCCTGTTGACTTTTCAACACTTAGAAATATGTCCTGGTCATACGACCACACTGTTGGTCGTATGAGTCCTATTGGGCCTTAACACTTAGAAAAATCCTGGTCATACGACCACACTGTTGGTCGTATGACCACTGGTGGACTCATCAGCCTGTAATTATTTATTCTAAGTCCCATTTTCAAACATATTAGTAACCTGTTCATGTTTCCAAGTCCCAAACATCAAAATGCCTAGTTCTAAACATACACACATGATTCTAGGCATTAATCTAACATAAACATAAACATACATACATTCATTTCATACGGGTATCAACCAAATTTTATAAAAACATACATACATGCATTTCCAGCCCCAAAACGTTTAAAAACCAGTAAAAAAGGGGTCTAGAACTCACCTTAGCTGCTCTTCAAGTTCAAACTCTTCTGCTCGAGCTTTTCCAAAGGATTCGAAAGCCTAGATGTGTCTAAAACTCACAAACCCGAACATACATACACATAAGAACATGCATTTCTCGTTTCTTAGCTCAAACACAACTTAAAAAACATCATTCTTACCTTGATCTGATTTCTTTCTTCTTCTTTCTCTCTCTAAGAATCGAAGTTCCTGCTGTTTCTCTCTCTAAAAAAGCCGATGCAAAGAAATGTGCAGGAGGTAATGGGCGGCCATGCCTTCCTTTTGTACAAAATAAATAATAACTTTGCCCATTTGGCACTTTTGGTCCTCCTTTTTGCCCATTATCTATTCTTTCTATTTACTTTTCTTTAAATGAAATTTCGGGGTGTTACAAGTCTACCCCCCTTAAAGGGGTTTCGTCCCCGAAACCTGTTGTTCCTTATCCCTTATGGCAATACTGTTTCACCTCTCTTCCAGTCTCTCACCTGAATTCAATCGCTCTACCTCGTTTATCAGCATTCGTCTTCTGCTCTATCTTTGACTATTCTGCATTGGCAACCCATGCATACTGATCAATGATCATTTGACCAGAACTACGACCTCAAATATGCCAGGTAGAGTATAGTCACTATAATCAAAAGAAACACCACAAGATATTGAGCAAAGGCTTTGCGTCATAATCATTGAGCTTCAGAGCATCACTGAGAACCTTCAGCTTTAGTGCGTGAAGAACACGGCCTTCAACTTGTGTAAAGTTGCTGCTTATGGAAATACCACAAGCCCTTGTTTGATGTTCCTTCTCCTTTTGTTCTGTTCTCCTTCTTAACCCAGACTCTCTCCTCCGCTTCGCCCGTTATCACAGTCGCCTCCCGCTCGTCGTACGTCCTTTCCGGTGAAGCCTTCATCCTAATCCATTGTCGCAGATCGGCACCGAACTTTTATCGGGCACCACCAATCAATTCATTTCTTTGCAGCACTTGGTGCTTGCCTCATAAGTTACCATTCAATTCTCCCGAGGTGTACGTCTATCCACCTACGTCTATCAGGGATGGTCTAACAGAAAAACAAGCGCTCTCTCAATCCTATTGCGGGTCCTTTAGCGCACTGGGTAATCTAGTAGACTTACCTATAGTAGCTCCTAAGTCGAATGACATATCTTTCTATTCCTAACATGCAACTTATCACAAAAGGCAGCCGGAATGAAACCAGAGCCATAATCAAACTACACAAAGGCTAAGGTCAATTGACTAGAAACATACCTGACGTAACATCGGAGTTCACCCTAGCCTCCTCCCGCGTCATCGTGTAGTTTGCTGCGTTTGCCCTCTTGTCCTTCTCTTCCAGCCTTCTTCACTCCCGAACCTTCTGCCCTTGACTTCTCACAATCCCTACTCATGTGACCTTCCTCCCCACAAGAATAACACCTCCCCATACCGCAGTTCTTCGCCACATGTCCGGTCCTACCACAACGGAAACAGACATTTGTCCCAGTCTACATTCCCCGGGGTGCTTGTGTCCACACTTGTCACACTTTTCCCAACCCCGTCTCAGTTATAACTACACGCTGATCATCCACCCGTGCACCTTTGTTACTTGGAGCGACTTCGCCACGTTCCAATCGCTTCCCGTTCCAATCCCGATCGCCTTCTCCTTTCTTGCTAGCTTCTGTCACCACCATCGATCTTTCATCGTATAACCTTCCCGCCAATCTATCTACCGTCGACCTAAACGTACTCGGTCGGGGCAGCGATCATGTGCCTACGAATATCTGCTGGCAAACCCTGAATATACCGCTTTATCTTTCGGGATAGAGGAGTCACCTGATCCGGCACCAGACGTGCCATCTCGTTAACTTTGTGGTGTACTGTTGATGCGTCATCGTCCCCGCTTCTAACTGCAGGAATTCCCTTTCTACCTTGTCCATCTCACGGTGAGGACAGAACTCCTCAATCACTAACCTCTTTAACTCTGGCTATCTCATCCTTCCGATAGCCCGACTACCCTCAACTTGACTATGTTGTCCCACCAGCACAAAGCTGAGTCCACGAAAGAATGAGTGGCAAACTTAACTTTCTGATCTTCCCGGCACTCACTAATTTCCAGCACGCTTCCATCTCTCTGACCCAACGATGAGCCGCGGCAGCAGTGCCATTACCATCAAAAGTTGGGGGTTTGCATCTCGCCGAAACGCCCATAATCACAGCCTCGTGCCGTCTCCGCGCAGGCTCTTCTTCCTCCTCGTCATCGAAGAAAACCGTTTCAGTCTCGGGCCGTCTCCTTGAGCCCGATGTTCTAACCCCTTTCCTGTCTTTCCTCGTCTCTAACAGCCTTTACCACCTTGGTCACTACAGACGGTAGGATCGTCTGCATGACCTGATGCACTTCTTCAACTACCGCCTCATTCACCGAGGCTCTCAAGTTAGCACTCTCATCGCCACCTCCCGGTGAGGTGTTTCGGGCTCCTCGTGAACCACCTGTTCCACTCTAGATCATGCTCTCGTGACTCGTGGTTCAACACCACGTCTGCCACTACCTCCCCATGTGAAGCCTTAGAAGGTCTACCACCGGCCATTCTCTAACTTACACTGAAAGATTTAAACACTACACGGTCATTCAAGGGAATAGCTCAGTTCATGTCAAGTATAGTAAGTCCCTAATTACGGTGATCAGTTGTAATTAGCCACTTACTCTACTCTTCACACCCCGAGCATTACCTGTCCTGACTATATTAGCATCTAAATCTAACAGTAACACATAAACACATAACATGCGCACACAATGCTGGTTAACTTTAAGAAAATACCTGATGGCACGCAGCTACTCATTTGGCATCCCTTCCCTTTCCGTCCCATTCTCAGTTTAAGTTAAGGTTTATTCTGAAAAATTTTACCCAATTCACTTAAACTTTGGCTCTGATACCAACTTGTAAGGCCCCGTTCCCGGCACCTCACAGTTGGTCATTCATCGCACATAAAACGTTGTAAAACCATTTACTTTGCAGCGGAATTTAAAACTTCTATTAATAATTAAAACAGGTCATTTTAGTACAATACAACATTCTTTTTCATTTCAAAATGCAAGACATGTCGAAATATGGATGCCGGCCTCAATAACTGAGTAGTTGCCCTATGCCATCCTCAGCCACATACCGCCAACTGGAAAATACATAAAACGTCATCGTTGCTGAGTGAGTTCTAGTTTTATAATAAAACATACTTTTCTTTTGTTAAACCGTTCTTTACTTCTTTTCGAAAACATACTATACTTTCGTAGATGAACACACATCATACGTACATACACATAGATAATATCGTTATTATCTTCATCATTCATTCATTAGCTTTGTCATCGCGTTTCTTACTTCACTCATACGTTCGTTACATTCGTCTTTACGTACGTTACGTTCAATTCTTACGTTCATTTCATTTATTAGTACGTTCATTACTTTCATACATCCTCTATCGTTCACTTTTATCTAGGTCCAGTCAAACTTTACCCTCTTCATGGCACACAGCCATGATTACTGAGGTCAAGTGACATGGATCCCATTCATACGTTATCATGGTTCCTCCTCCGTTCATTTCTATCATTCGTTCGTTCTTTAACTTTCATTCGTTAAGCATGCAAATCTCTAAGGGTCACCTCCCTTCTCTGCCCTCGTGGTTCATACCCACGAGCCGACAAGGCATACTCTAACATACTGGTGCCCCTATGGCTCTCAGTCCATAGACCGACACTCTATTACCCCTAGACCTGCAAGACTTCCTTTCATATTTCTCATTCTCATCTAGATCTTGTCTCATGCAATATCCCCGACTCATGTCCTGGACTAGCATAGCACCGGGATACGCGACAAGATCCCGTACGAGTCAATCACAGAGATTGAACTCCATCCGAGTCTGTTGCAACACAAGTCGCTCACCTCATAAATATATTTGGCCTCATGCCACACCCCCGAAGTTAACATAACTCGGGTAACAACACCCCCACCGAAATGGGTAACATCACCCCCCGAAGTGGGTAGCTACACCCCCACCGAAATGGGTAACATCACCCCCACCGAAGTGGGTAACTACACCCCCACCGAAGTGGGTAACTTGACATACTACACCCCCACTAGTGGGTAACTACACCCCCACCGAAGTGGGTAACCTGACATACTACACCCCCACTAGGTGGTACTACACCCCCACCGAAGTGGTAACTTGACATACTACCCCCCACTATGTGGGTAACTACACCCCCACCGAAGTGGGTAACCTGACATACTACACCCCCACTATGTGGGTAACTACACCCCACCGAAGTGGGTAACTTGACATACTACACCCCCACTATGTGGGTAACTACACCCCCCACTATGTGGGTAACTGTAACATTCTACACCCCCACCATGTGGGTACTACTATCACCGTGTACCACACCGAGGTCAGTCTCAAGACTGGAACCTCTACGTGCACTCTTAAAGATTAGCTGAACCTCACGCGGTTACTTGCGCATTGAAGGTGAATTGTACCATACCATATGCCACACCCCGATCGTTATTAGCTACCGGGCCGAAATCAACATATGAACAACATAACGTATGCCACGGTACTAGAGGTAAGCGGTAGAGGTACCATGACCATGGTCAATCACAGAGAAGGACCAATCGCGTTATTCAATGCTGCAATACATAATTCGTTCGTTCATTAATGCATGTATTCATCATCATTCTTCTTTTCGTTCATTCGCTAATACATGCATTCATCAACATGTTCCTCTTTCGTTATCTTTCACTTTACGATACATAATACTTCATTAATTTCATTCTCGTTATTCGTAAAGTTTCAGAAAGTTAGCATACACAATTACAAGCATACATACTCATCATACATTCATCATCATACATTCATCTTCATACATTTATCATCATTCATAGCATCATACCATACTTAACAATATTTTATTAAATATTTGTTAACAATAATAATACACTGATAATAATATCAGTAATAATAAGGGTTAATCATACTCAGCATTATATGCATGAGACATCATTATTATTAACCCTAGTCAACCCTGG
>JABSNV010000173.1:0-32199 GCA_024085815.1 Flaveria linearis | reverse complement strand
GCGCGAGAACTCACTGTTTAGTATAAAATAGCTTAGTTTCGTTTTGTAATTAGCTTTTCGTCATTATATCATTTTGTACTGTGCGAAATCGCACAAGACCTGTAATAGGTTTATGTTCATCAATTCAATATCATTTTGAGTTCAAATTGATTCTTCTTCTACTCCAATCTTGTTTATATTCGCGTTCACAAGATTGAGATCGTGGGTTTATTGTTTCTGGGAGACTTTCAAGGTTTACAATTGGTATCAGAGCATTAGGCTCTCGAACCACGATTTGGAGAAGATTTAGATTGTGTTCTACACGTTTTTGAAGAAAATTCATCATTGATCACGTTAGATTCTGATATGGAGATGTTATGCTGCTCGATTTTGGAGGATTTGGACTGATTTGAACCGATTGGAACTGAATTAGTGGACTTTAGTTGAATTTTAATCAAAATTATACTTAAAATGAACTAAATTCATTAAATTTGGACTAAAATGGGTCTAACAAACTTATTCAGTGATTGGAGGTGACATTTGCCTGAACAAATTGTTGGAAATTTGATTCTGCACAAAATTGCAGTTTTTCGCTTGATCTGTAGGTTTCGCGTGCGAAAAAGGGGGTGTTTTCGCTCAGTTAGGTATTTCACCTTTTTGTGCGATTCGCGTGAAAAGGTAATTTTGGAAAGTCGCACGAACAGCTCCATCGCGCGAAACTCTATCTGCGCGAAATTGGTTTTCGCACAAATTCTTCTTTCGCCACGAATACCTGATTGTTGACTTTCTGATCATTATGGCTTCAACGACTCCGAATCTGAACCATCTTACTGCTTCACTTCATCTAGACACGGAATTGGTACTGGTAACAAGCCACCAAGGATTCTCTGTGAAGATGATTATTCTGATTGGGCTTTCCGATTTGAGAGATATGTTATTTACACGGAACCGAAGATGTGGAGATCAATCTAGTATGGTCTTACATTCCGTTGTATAAAAATGATAAAGGAGAGATGGTTCAGAAACCTGAACATTTTTGGGATGAAGATGACATCAAGAGGTTGGAACTTGATGATAAAGCTTATGCTGCTATCACTATGGCACTTACTACTGAGATTTCACAAAAGTTTCAAGAGTTTAGGGGTGCTAAAGTACTATGGGATGCTTTGGAGTCTCAGATTATGGGCAACAAAGACATGAGAGAGAGCAAAAAAGATATGTTGAATCAAGAATTCAACATGTTCAATCATATTGTTGGTGAAGAGCTGGAAGTTCAGATGGCCAGGTTTGTTAGACTGGTAACAAAGATGAAGAGTGCGGGTATTACTCTGGAAACCATCACTGTGAACAAGAAGTTGCTCAATTCACTTCCATACAGTTGGAATAACAACTGTACTTTGATAAAGAGAACCAAAGACTTGTATACTCTTCAGTTGACTGATCTCATTTCAACAATCAAGTCTTATGCTATGGATGATAAGCAGCGAGCTGCTAATCATCTCAGTTCTCTGGGTGTGAAGGAACTGCTCTCTATGCAAAGATGGCTAGTAATCCGAATTACTATGTTAGTTATACACAATTGTGTCAGCAACAACAATCTGGGAGTGCAGCATCTTCTTTTATACAACCAGCAGTAAACCACCAAGTTCATGTTCCAGCTGCTCAACTTATTCCCCCATCATCATCAACAAGTCTCTCAATATCAAGATTCTCAGAGTGGTCAACATGCTTATGTTGCTACCACTAGTCCATCAAAGCAAACTTCAGATTGTGAGGAGCAGCATCTTGCTCTTTCACCACTTTCATGTCAAGTTATGAAGCTTTCATGGCCGGAAGACTTACTGCTCCCAATGTATTGGTTGATGATCTTCAACAAGTCAATCCTGATGATGTTGAAGAGAATGATATCAAAAATCAAATGGCCATGGTTGTTTACAGGGCTAAGAACTTGCCAACGAACTAGGAGGAAATGTTTGGCGTTAACAACTCTAGCAAAATTGGTTTCGACAAGACTAACCTGAGGTGTTACAACTGTGACAAACCAGGTCATTTCGCTAGAGAGTGTACTGAACCAAAGACTGGTCAACCTGAAGGCCACAAGAAGATGGGGACTGTGGAGATAGAGCCAAAGAAAGACAAAGCAAGTACTTCTGGTGGTACTAAAGCATTAGTTTCTCAAACCAATGCTGAATATGATTGGTCGGATCAAATGGAAGCTCTTGATCTACATTTGTCTACTGCATTTATTGCAAAGATTGTTCCAGAACAAGAAGAAGAAAATCTGTTTGCTGAATTCGTGTCTGAAGATTTGTTGGAGGGTTTGTTTGCTACAGTTGAAGAAGAGAAGGAGAAAGTTGAAGTTGAGAAAGTGAATTCTGAACAAGAGGTGAGAAAGTTGAAGACTCAAAGGAGAGAGTTGAAGAAGATAAGGAGACAGGTGAGAGAAAGATCAGGTTGAGAGTGCTGAAGAAGAGAATGTGATTGAAGAGTACACTGTCAAGCCTCCAGTCAAAAGCCCATGTGTTGATCCAAAGATGTTGATGTTGCTCCAGTGGAAGAACCAGCTGCTGAATTGAAAGCATTCATGGTCAAGAAGGAAGAAGAGGCTGAAAGGGAAATTTCAGAACCAAGGTATATGATGTTTGTGCAAAATTCTTGTGTTGAGGGAAAGTTCAAAAATACAGAGTTCACAATGAGAGCTGATAATGGAAGTTGAAAAACTTCAGTATCAAGCTTGCAAACACAAGTCAAATGAAAAGATTTTTAAAGAAAAACTTGAAGGTTTAAACAAAACAATATATAATTTAAAATTAAATCTTCAGATAAAGAAGTACCAATAAGACTTGACAAATAGAAATATGAACTCGCTTTAGAAATTAATAGACTTAACAGTGAATTAGCCACAGCTAAATTGACTGTTGAGAAATTGAACTTTCATCAACAATGGTTGAAGGAATAATCAAGTCACAAATGACTCAGAAGATCAAAGGAGGAATGTGGTGTTGGATTTTCTAACATTGCTCCTCCAATTAATCATGATTATTCATGTTTACCTTCATCTGATAACATTTGTGATTCTGATATGGTCTATGGGATTGGTTTCTCTCCATCTCAAGACCTAAAACTTCAGTCAAAGTAAATTTATCTGTTGATCCTATCATAGTACCAAAACCTAAACAATCAACTGAAAACTTTTGTGCAGATAAATTGAAGGTGGATGGGTTGGTTGAAGAATGAGGAGAGTGATATTGAAGGAGAAAATGAGAGAGAAAATTTGAAAAATAAGAATGTAAAAGTTTAAGTTTTACAATTGTAAACAAACTCTATATGGAAATGAAAAGTTGGTTCATTTGAATGAGATTAAATCTAATAGCAAATATAATTTGAATGCAAATCTAAGGGTAAATCAGAAAGAAAGAATTGAAAGGATTTTTAAAAATAGATTTGTTTAAAAGGTTTAATTGAAAATGAAGAACATATTTTAAAGAAATGAATTCTGATTCTTTAAAATAAATTTCATTATAATGCTAACCTTGTGAATCAGATGTTTGTAGCCCAGATTTGCAAGTGAATGATTCTTCTGCATTCAATCTGAAAATTCAAAAGCCTGGTCTTCTCCAACACCAATTCGTATATCTAAGCCTGATCCTCCTCCAGCAAATTCAAAGTCTGGTCCTACTCCAGCAGAATCAAAGACTGTTCCTATTCCAACACCAATTCCAAAAGTCAAAACTGCCAAATCTCCAATCCAAAGTGGTCATAATCATCGTTTTCCTCGAATCTGCAAAAGATGAACTTGCAATTGTCTAACGAGGCAAAGATTCAAGAGACTGTGGAGAAGTTAAACCTAGTCACTCTGACTTTGGTTTTTATGACAATTTTCATAATTGTCACCCACAGTTTGTTTTCCACCACAACACAAAAGAGATGCTATCAGTGTGGAAACAAATCATTGGCAAACAATTGTCCTTTTCGACAAAAATCATTAAGTAAACAAAGATTTCATAATTCTATTTCTCATAATAGAAAACTATTTTTCACTCGTGAAAAATTTTCAAATAATATGAAATCAAAGGTTGTTAATGTTTAATGTCAAACGGGATAAGAAATTGACTAATGATGTAAAGGAAAATGTCAAGATTAAAGCATAAATGAAAAGAATGATGTGCAAACAAAATATAATAATATCAAATCATTTTGTCTTCTGCAACACACAATGTGCTCAAGTCATGTATGACTTGAGTACCAAAAACTAAGTAATTTGTTACTTATGCAGGGGACAACCGCAAAAGGCTACTGAAAGTCTATGACATGTAGATAGCGGGTTCAAGACATATGACTGGGAATTTATCATTATTAAAGATGTTCAGTCATATAACGGAGGAAGGGTGATTTTTGCGGGAGACAAAGGAGGACGTATAACAAAACGTGCATCTAAGGATGAGACTCCACACCTTTTGATCAAGTTCATTACTTTGGTGGAGAATCAGACAGAGAAAAAGGTAAAATGAATCAGAAGTGACAATGGGACAGAGTTTTGCAATCAAACTCTGAATGAGTTTTGTGAATCCAAGGAATTGCCAGACAATTCAGTGCTACTGGCACTCCCCAAACAGAATGAGTTGCAGAAAGAAGGAATAGAACATTGATTGAAGCTGCTAGAACGATGATCTCTGCTGCCAAATTACCTTTCTTCTTTTGGGCTGAAGCAGTAAATACTGCATGTTATGTTCAAAATCGTGCTTTAATCAACAAAAGATTAAATAAGACTCCATATGAAAATTTTATAAACACAAACCCAAAGTTAAATATTTTAAGCTTTGGTTGTTGTTGCACTTTGTTGCATACAACTGAATCTAGTTCAAAATTTTCTGAAAAGGCTGATGAAGTTACTTTGTGGGATATGCTGCCAATAAAGTTGCATATCGTGTTATAATAAAAGAACTAGACAAATAGTCGAGTCATTTAACATTGATTGGCACGAGCTTAACATAACTGATGCAGGTTCAGCTCCTTCATGGGTTTATGATTATGAATCTTTGTTCATAAATTTTAAAATTTCTAAACCTTCATCTGCAGATTCTACTTCTCAAGCAATCTCCTTGGACACAAAATCATTGAGGACTTTCATCTTTGATATCTGATGACTCTGCTGTTGCTTCATCATCCAAAGATATTCCTACAGCTTCTGTACCTGTATTGCAGTTCTGAGTCATTAGATGTTTCTTCAGAACAAATTCCTACTCAGGAGCTGGAAAAAATCATTGAGTTCTCCATTATCTTCATCTTCTTCAGAAAACTATACATACACCGATAGAAATCATTCAAGTTCCTTTTGAAGAATCTCCAAATGTGTCTACTGCTTCTGAAATCCTATTTCAGATGACACACTTGAAGAAACTATTGTGTATCAATCTCAACATTCTGAAGATGTTATTGATAATGTTGAACATATTACCAATTTGGAAGATGGAATAGTTGCAGATGAGATTCCTCAATTAAGAATACATAAAACTCATCCACTGAAGCAATCATTGGTCCGTTGCACGAAGGTGTAATTACCAGAAGTCGATCAGGGACAATCAATACATGTCTGTATGCTGCTTTCTATCACAAATATGCCCAGGAATGTGGAAATGGCACTCAAAGAAAATAGCTGGATAGAAGCAATGCAAGATGAGTGATGCAATTCAAGAAGCTCAATGTTTGGCATCTTGTTGAACTTCCAAAGGATAAGCTTCCGATTGGAACAAAGTGGATTTTTCGAAACAAGACAGATGAAAAAGGTGTTATAGTTCGGGATAAAGCACGTCTTGTTGTACAGGGATTTAATCAAGTTGAAGGATTGGATTATGAAGAAGTGTATGCTCCAGTTGCAAGACTAGAAGCAATACGCATATTCTTAGCCTTTGCTTCATACATGAACTTTAAGGTGTACAGATGGATGTTAAAACTGCATTTTTATACGAGAAATGAAGGAAGAAACCTATGTTTGTCAGCCTCCTGGATTTGAAGACCCAGATCATCCTGATTATGTATACAAGTTGGATAAGGCACCTATGGATTACATCAAGCACCTCGTGCTGGTACGCAACTCTGACTGAACATTTGCTCGCAAATGGTTATTCAAGAGGAGCAATTGATCAAACCTTATTCCTACGAAAATCAGGCGATGATATTATTTTGGTTCAAATCTATGTCGATGATATCATTTTTGGTTCTACTAATGAAAGTATGTGCACGGAGTTTGAAGCAGTGATGAAGAAGAAATTTGAAATGAGTTCCCTGGAGAAATTTCCTTTTTCTTGGGGTATTCAAGTTACTCAATCTGATACTTGTATTCTCTTCATCAAGAAAAGTATGTTCAGACTATTCTTGAGAAATACAAGTTTCAAGATTCCAAAGTAGCTCCAACTCCAATGGCTTCTCGTCCTACTCTTACTCCGGATCCATTAGGAGAATCAGTTGATCAACATCTTTACAGATCGATGATTGGTTCCCTCATGTATCTCACTGCAAGCAGGGGATGTCATGTTCCCTGTTTGTCAGTGTGCCCGCTATCAAAGTGATCCAAAGGAATCACACATGAAAGCTGTCAAGCAGATTTTCAAGTATATAGGGGTCACACCTAAACTTGGTCTTTGGTATCCTCGAAATTCCGATTTCAATTTATTTGCTTATACTGACAGTGATTATGGTGGTTGTAACTTAGACAGGAAATCGACCACAGGAGGATGTCAATTCTTGGGTAACCGACTCATTTCTTGGCAGTGTAAGAAGCAGAACACTGTATCCACATCCACTGCCGAAGCTGAATATGTGGCTGCTTCGAGTTGTTGTTCCCAGCTTGTCTGGATTCAGCAAAACTTCTCGATTATGGTCTCAACATTTATGACACACCAATTTGGTGTGATAACACGGCGGCAGTACTAAACATCGTGAAAAATCCCATTCAACACTCTAAAAACAAAAACAATTGATGCATATTTTATCTAAACGACTGTTTGATCGTACACTTACATCTAAAAAAACGTCGCCTGATTTATATTACCAAGGCATTTGATCATTCTCGATTTGATTTCCTTGTGCAATCATTGGGATGATTAACTTTGGATAAATTGGTTTAATAAATCTTCACAAAAAGATTTTTTTTAATAAAGAAAAAAATTGCAATTGTTTCCTTTTTTAAAAGGACAATCACAATTTTAGGGGAGAAAATTAGAAAAACAAGTTCTGAAAAATATTTTGGTCTTAGGGGGAGTTAAGATCAAAGGATTGTCAAAATCAAAAGAAGAAAATTTTCATAAATACATGAGAAATGATATAACAAAGTTCTACAGAGTCTAAGTACTTTCAAAGGCTTAAATACGAATAGACTTGGATTATGTTTGATATGTCGATAGGCTTTGCTTTCAGAACTGAAAAGATCATAATTGGGTGTGATTACACTTGAATTAAAGAAATATGAATTAGTGGGGAACATATCAGGATTCTGTGCCAAAAATGTTCTAACAGACTGAGAGATATAATCTTGTCATACTCAAGCCTGTATATGATTGATTCAGTGATTATCATAACTATATATATAGATATATAAAAGAGAAAAATACAAAAGAAAATAATTGAGCAAAAAGATGCCAACAAAGGCCATATAGGATATAAGATGCCAAGAAGCACAAATCAAAAGAAGATATGTCTAAAAGACATACATACTATATGGTATATATTTTCTATTTTGAGAATAGTTTTTAACTTTGGAAGGCAAAATCAAAAGATGGGGCATGTAAGTCCGGATGGCTTGTAAGTCCTAAACATCTTGAGAGGGCAGACGTAAGTCCGGATGGCTGTCAGTAAGTCCTTAAACTTGTTAATATTCGGGTTAAGAAATATTGCTCAGGCTAGTTATGCTCAAATAGTATATTTAGGAATACAATAAATGGTATCACTAATCATCAATACATGGTTTAAGTCAAATTGGGGGTGACTTGAAAATCTCGATAGTGTCTTGAAGGATAATAATTACCTTACAGAAGTTCTGATTGTGGGATCACTGACTTATATTAAATAAACACAAAACATGATATATACATCATTAGTTTCTAAGTAAAACCTGAAGTATAAGTTTAAAAGGACAAATTATATTGACAATCAACTTTACCAGTTATTTTAATAAAGCCGGACAGAGTCTTAACTTGACAAAGAACTATATGATCTCATTATGAAAATTCTTATACAAAAACAAGCAAATCCGATTTTGATTCTTTAATTGTTTTCATTCTTTGTTATTTTGTATGTAGTAGTATTTGTTTTTATTTCACTTTTATAGTGTTTTATTTTTAGGACAAATAAATAACAAGAAAATTTTTGAAAATTGAAGATCATTAAATTATTGGTCACTTGGTACATAACATTTTATGTTGACATAATTCATTGAAAATAAAATGATTGAAAAGTTTGAAAAATAAGAAATACTTTGAAAAAGTTTGAAAACATTCTGAAAAATTTTGAAACACTGTGTCTCGCGCGAATAGGAAATCTCATGCGAAAAGGAAGGTCTTGCGAAAGGATTTTCGCTTTACTTGTTAGGAATTTAAATATCACACTGTTCGAGACGAAATCACATTTCGCTCAAACTCACAACCGAAAACCCTTTTCGCACATCATCCGAAATCTCTTTTCGCATACACCAAAATCTGTCATCATCTCACTCCTGTTGTGATTGTGTTCCTTATTTTCATTATCATTACTCTCAGATTGTGCTTTAAAGGTATAACACGTTTGATCTGGTTACTGTAGATTTGATTTGGTTACAGACGCGAAAATGGGTTGTCGCGTGAAACTGGTTTTAGCATAAGCTTTGATTTCGCTGAGATTCGTTGTTTCGCGTGAATCAATGTTTCGCGTGAATTCAAAAGTGAAAGTAGTTTTCGCGTTCTTTTGACTTTCGCGTGAGAAAGCTGAATTTCGCATGACTTATGTTCGCATATTGTTCAGATGGCACAAATGATTTTCAATAAAAAATCAACTGTGTTGCATATCTAGATGATGTTCCAGAAGGAAAGGAACTGTTTTCTTCTATGATCGAGGGACTGAAGAATTCTCGGATTGTTTATGCCATATCTGCTGATCCAGCAATTTACTCTGAGCTGATTGATTCTTTCTGGAGTACTGCTGCTCTAAAAAAAGACCAAGCTGGTTATCAGATTATCACTGCTACTATCAAGGATAAGAGAGTGACAGTTTCCCAGGCTATTCTAAACAGAGTGTTACTGTTTGATGATCAAGATAATGCTCCAACTAGACTTGAGGATGATGTTGTGATTGATTGTTTGACTCGTATGGGATACGAGTATAGATATCCAAGTCTGGAAAAGAAGTGGTTACCACCATACTGGAAATACTTATTTCACGTGGTAATACACTGTCTAAGTAATCTGAAGGCTGGGATGGACAGTCTTAGTGCTGTGTTGGTTCTTTATGGTTTCCCTGGTAGATGATCTTCCTTTTAGCATTTCTGGAGAAATTTTCCAGGAAATGCAAAAGAACACTATGCTAATCCAGGGAAGAAATTTATCATGTATCCCAGATTCATTCAGCTGGTTATCAACGATGCTTTTCCTGAGCTTGCCACTCAGAGATCTCCAAATATGTTGTACAGACGATTAAGAAGGAGATTTTTACACACCTCACTGGAGCCAGAGGAAACAAATGCTTTGGTGAAAGTTTTGCTAAGATCGGAAAATTCTCTGAGATTGAAGAAAATGTTGATGAGATTGGTGAAGGTGCTCATACTGATGAGGCACAAACTGGTGCTTCTACTTCTACTGCTAGAGATAATTTGGATGAAGAGATTGAGAAATTGTTTGAAGATGAGCCTGTGCGTGAAGGAGGAATGGAAGGAGTTGTTCACTCTGCTTCCAGTTCTGAGACAGCTAGTGACCAAATCGGGAATGTTCCTTATGTAATACAAACTGATCAACACCATCTACTTCAACATCTTCTCGACCAAATGATGAAGACAGGGATACTGATTATGTCCCTGAAGAGTCGCCCAGTACATCCTCAAGAAGAAAACTATGGCAAGAGGAGAGATTTTCCAGCTAGAAAACGAGGTCGAGGTATCATACCCAGGAGACCACGAACACATGTGGTTGTCACTGAGACTGAGCATGATCAGACAACCAATGTGACTTCTTCTGCTCCTAAAACAGAAACAGTTCCTGTTTCTGGAGCAGCCAATGTTTCTGGATCTGGTTTTTTCTACACCTCCTCATCAAGAGAATTTAAAGTTTGATGTTGATACACTTTTGAATACTCCTCCAGAGTTTCAAAGGAGAGAGGAATCATCAAGCACTCCTGGTTCTATCACTTTAGAAGAACGAATAAAGAACTTGGAGAAAGAAAACTTTGAGAATATGAAGTTGATTGTTGAATTAAAGAAAGGCAATGATGAGAAGACAAATCTGATCAACATGATTCATCTCGACTCAGCAATTAAAGACACAAGACTGGCCTCTCTTGAACAACAAATGAAGAACATGTTCGATTATTCTTCAGGGCTGGAAAGACAACTGAATGAGCTGAGAGAATTCATTTCACAGACTTATTTTCATCAGCCACCAATCATAAGGTCTACAACTGTAATTGGTGAATTGAGTAGACGATCTCCAAGCCCTCCTCCTACTGAGAATGTTCAAGAAAAGGAAGTGGCTAACGAAGCTCAAATCTCCACTGAACAGCCAAGTGATAGTACTACTGAGGATGTTCCTATTTCATCTGAAGTACCTATCACCGAAGCTTACACGTCTACAGCTTTCGTTAAACCAGAGCACATGTTCACTTTACCTATTGTTCATAAACAGGAGGATGAAGAGTTAGTTGATTATGCTGATTCTGATAATAATGAGGATGATGATGATGAGGATGATGATGAAAATGATGATGATGATGGTGGAGATGATGGAGGTAATGATGGTAATAATGATGATGAAGGTGATAATGATGGAGGTAATGCTACAGGTTCTTCTTCGAGTCCAACTGGAGATACTAACACTGATAATGTCGATCGACCAGTGTTAGTGATCCAGAAGGATATGATCCACTGGACCCTACCACGGAAAGTGTGTATGAAAAGGAACTGTATTCTTTTCAACAAACTTCATCTGGAGCTATTGAAGAAGAACTTGATATGTTTGATGATCTGGAAGAGCAGAATGAATATACAGACATTTTTGGGAACAACCTTCAAGAGCTATTCAAAGACATCAATCTTGAAGAAGGAGAAATCCCCAATGAGACTGTGAGTGGTGAAACTCCTGCTGTTGCTACAAAGAAAGATTCTACCGGTCAGATTGCTTTATTTACTAGAGGAGGATTGATGTTCAAAGCACCACCACCACCTACTGAAGCTCATTTTCTATTCATTTCTAAGCCTAAGCAGAAGTATGGTGAAATGTCTCATGTCATTAGCTGGGGATATGATCGCGAGAAAAGACTGTATGTAATTAAAAGAAAGAATGGAGAAATTGATTATCTGAAAAGCACACAAGACTTCCATACTCTACGTGCTGCTGATCTCTACTCCATGGGCAAAGCTCCATTCTTTAATGAAAGCAATTACAGTGAAGCTGAACTAATGAGATCCATGATATGAAGGGAGATGCGCACAAATTTCAAAGACTTTAAGACTGCCAAATCTAAGTTGATTAATGACTCAACAAGAATAGATGAAAATACTAAAGCTCCAATGAAAATACGAGTCTATCAACATCCTAGATTTATCAGAAAAGTCCCTGTGCATGCTCCAGTTCCTCCCAACTCGTTAAAGCATTTACTATCATGGAGATGTGAAAAGGATTCCGGTCACGCTGTGATCAGATGCTCTGACAAGTCATTTCAAATCATTGATCCAGCAGACTTGATGAAGTTTGGCAAAGACGACTTACTCAAGCTGTTACACTGCCCTATCTCAGCTGATGAGTCCGTTTATTTTCTATCTTGCCAGTACGTGTGGATGATTTACCGGATCCTTAGGAATAAATGGTATGCCTATGCAGGCTCGTACAAGAAGACGAATGTTGATTTTGATTGATCATGTTTCACCGAGCCTAGGGGGAGATTGTAGAAGATAAATCAAGGCTCGGCAAAACATCTTGTGCGAAATCCAGATCCACGCGAAAAGCAGTAGTCACGCGAGAAGCAGACTGTGCGAAGAGCAAGCTTCCACGCGAGAACAGCTTCCACGCAAAAGACATGGCCGCGCGAAAGGCATCTCGCGCGAGAACTCACTGTTTAGTATAAATAGCTTAGTTTCGTTTTGTAATTAAGCTTTTTCGTTCATTATATCATTTTGTACTGTGCGAAATCGCACAAGACCTGTAATAGGTTTATGTTCATCAATTCATATCATTTTGAGTTCAAATTGATTCTTCTTCTACTCCAATTTTGTTTATATTCCGCATTCACAAGATTGAGATCGTGTGTTATTGTTTCTGGGAGACTTTCAAGGTTTTACAAAATCAATCAAAAAACAGCTTCTAATCTTGGTTCTAGAGCCAAATACTCTAATACCAATTGTAAAATTCAGTAAATTCCAAGAACAATAACCAAGATCTCAATCTCAAGAATGCGGAATGTAATTGAGATTGGAAGAAGAGAAACAATAGTTCAAAAATAATTTCAATTGATAATCGAGAGATTACAATCTTGTGCGAATTGCACAGAATGATTACAAGCAAATTAGCACTATTAGAACTGTTCAAAAGTTCTTCTACAAAAGTGAAAAATACATATTTATACTAAAACAAGAGTTCTCGCGTGAGTAAGCTTTTCGCGCGGTTATTCCTTTCGCGCGACTTTTCCTTCTCGCGTGACTTCTTCCTTTCGCTTGACATCTTCATTTCGCTTGACATATATTGATCAACACCATCTTTATTCATCGTTAGTTGTTTTGCCGAGCCTTATATAGTCTCTCACATACCATTGAAACCCCTTAAACTCGAACAAATAACGATGGTAAGATTAAAATCCCTAACTCACTTTTTATATTTCGTTGTCCTTTGAATTTCTGGCTTATGTTGTTATATGATAACGAGCGACTTATAGTTTATTTTCTTGCTTTTGCAATTATATAAGCAATTCAAATAATCACAGGTAATCTTCAAGTTTGTGTTGCTTATTGATTTTTTTTTTGTTGATGTGAGTAGTTATAAATTATTTACGTGTATATTTTGGTGTTTATTGTTAATTTCTTGACTTTTAAATAATTTGCGACTTATACTTCTTACTATAGTAAATGTTATTGGAGGTTGTTGTAACTAAAAGTTTTGATGATTAGTCGAATGAACACACACCAAGAGTAATTGGTTTCACTGACTTACCTAACGGTATGTTCTCTTTTAATTTTCTTTTTCATTTAGAATTTTTTTTTATAAAATTTTTAATATATTAGACATGAAAAAAATGATAAAAATACCCTCATATAAGAGGCACATAACTGAGTTAACTGTACATTTATATGATAGTTAGTGTAAAGGATAATATGTGCGCAAATCTTATAATAAAAGGACATCGTATGTAATTATTAAAATAAAGGATATAACATGCAATTTAATATATTACTAAAGGACACAATTTATAATTTACTCTAACTTTATATAATATAATGTGAATATAGTTGGGTAATGATTAATAAAATCTATATATGACAATTAAATCATATATAAAATGTTTATAAAAATAGCTAAATAATTTATTGACACTTGGTTGGTAGCCTAGTGTAAGAGTCAGATGCTCTTTACAAAGTCACTAATAAGTAATAAACCTTATGCTGGAAGTAGTTTTAAGAAAAACAAGCTTGAACTTAACTGGTTCACACCTTTAAACTAGAGATTAAATCTTTTGGTTTTCACATAATTATATGTTTTTAGACAAAACAAACATGCATATATGTAACTTGAAAAATATAAACGAGTCTTAACTAGTTTTAAAATAAATATTTATTTATGGACACTGTTTAATTAAAAAAAATATTAAAAAACACCCAACTTGTAAATTAAAGTCTGATTTGCAAATAAAATCATTGTGCTCCTTTTGACAAACTCAGAAAACGAAGCTTATTACTTTCTTATGAAAAAGAATATTAATATTCATCAATTTACGTATTTGTATACAGTTCATATAATAATCCTTTGACAGAAACAAAGCAATATCCTTTACTTCTAATAAAAAGGTATAATTGTGGACACGTGGCATGTTTCTACAACACCTACATTTTCTTTTCCCGCCCATTGTCCGGTTCTTTGGAAAAACGCGTTCGGGTCGGACCATCCAACTAAACAAAACCCTACCCCGGATTCATTTGGTATCTAACCCATGCTCTCATTCTGTCTTCCTCTTCCAAAACCCCACTTCCCAACCCTAAATGCCGTCGCTGCGATCCTTGTAAACGCCTCTGCACACGGTGTCTTCTTCATCCTCCCCCTTTGTTCCCACCGCTGCGCAGTGTCTCGGACCGACAATGGTGGCTTCTTTATCTCTCCCTCTGCACAATGGTTCCCCCAAAAAGACCAGGTTCGTCGTATTGGAACGTGATTCAAGACTCATGACGTGGACGTTCGCATGCATGCACGTGGAATAAAGTATTTGAATTTATTGTTTGAATTTGTTAATTTGAATAAAGTCCTTGTGACTAGTTTGTTAGTTTGTTAGTTTGAGTGCTATTCTCAAGGTTTGTTTGAGGTAGCCGTTGCTTGTATGCCTATATAAGGCAACTTATGTTTACTGTGAAATGCATGCAAAGTACTATTTGAGTTGTTCCTTTCTCATCCTGACTTTCTTAGCTATCAAAATACCAACATTTTGGTATCAGAGCACAGGCTCTCTCACCTTCTCATACTCTCTCTCTAAATTCACCATTATGGCCGAAAGTTTAACCACACCATCATCAGCAGCTCCCCTCATACCGGTCTTCAAGGGTGAGGGTTATGAGCATTGGAGTCTAAGAATGAAGACTATCCTACGTTCTCGGGAATTGTGGGATGTGGTCTACCTTGGAATGACTGCAACTGGAAACGGTATGGCAGATCATCGTGAAACAAAAAAGAAGGATGCTTTGGCTATGGCCCTCATTCAGCAGGGGGTCCATGACCACTTGTTCTCGCGTATTGCTGCTGCTCAATCAGCGAAGGAAACGTGGGACACTCTTCGCATTGAATACCAAGGAGACTCACAAGTGCAGGCAGTCAAGCTACAAAGCCTGCGACGAGAATTCGAAAACCTGATGATGAAAGATGAAGAAACTGTGGGTGACTATTTCTCGCGTGTCATGACGAATGTCAGTCAGCAACGTGCATATGGAGAAGAGATCACTGATCAAAAAGTGGTTGAGAAAGTTTTACGAAGCCTATCAACACGATTTGATTATGTGATACCTTCTATTGAAGTTGCCTTTGATCTTACAACTGTCACTCCAGTCAAACTTATGGGACTTCTTCAGTCCCAAGAAGAGAGACTTAATGGTCGAGTCACCCACATTCAAAAAGTCCATGAAAAACAAGATGAAAAGGCCCTGCAAGTGTTACAAGAACCGAGCAAGTCTCCTCACGGGCGTGGGCGAGGACGAAGCTCCTTTAGAGGAAGAGGACGTGGCAGAAATGGCTTTGATAGGAGCAAAGTTCCCCAGTGTCATGTGTGCAAGAAGTACGGGCATCTTCAAAAAGATTGTTGGTATAATGAAGAGCCTCAAGTGAATGTAGCTGAGAATGAAGAAGCAATAGAAGCACCAGAATCTGATGATCAACACCTACTCTTGGCGCTTAGCATGCCCCCAGTCGATGATCAGTTCATGTTAATGGCCAACAACCACTCCATCTGGTACATCTACTCATCTTTGGTTTGTTGATTCTGGTTGCTCTAATCACATGACAGGTTCACGAGACAATTTTGTATCACTGGATGAGACATTTAAACTGGATGTCCATCTGGGAGACAAGAAGAAATTGGCAGTAGAAGGGAAAGGAACTGTGAGAATCAACACAAGTAATAACTCTTTCAAACTCTTGGATGAAGTTTACTATGCTCCCAAACTTGAGTATAATCTACTCAGTGTTGGCCAATTGATGAAAAAAGGTTATGTCATCACCTTTGAAAATGGAGAGTGCCTGATCAAACACAAAGAAAAAATCATTATGAAGATAGCAGGTGCCAGCAACAACATGTTTGTGCTTGATGCAACATGTATGACTCTCATCCACAGCACTCCAACAGACAAACATGCTAAACTTACTCAAAAATGGCACCTCAGGTATGGGCATCTCCACTTTGATGGACTAAAACAATTAAATCAAAAGGAGATGGTGTTGGGTTTACCCAAACTCACCTCATCTATAACTTGTGAAGCCTGCATTTTAGGTAAACAAGTTAAAATACCTTTTCAGTCCACATCATGGAGAGCTAAAACTAAACTTGAACTGGTACACACAGACTTGTGTGGACCAATGGAAGTTCCTAGTTTAGGCAGTAGCTTGTACTATCTCCTATTCATTGATGACTTTACACGCATGTGTTGGGTTTACTTTTTACCTAACAAGTCTGTTACTTTTGCCAAGTTCAAACTTTTCAAGGTGATGGTGGAAAAGGAGAGTGGACAACCTATCAAGGTTCTAAGATCAGATAGAGGTGGAGAATTCTGCTCACAAGAATTCAATTCTTTTTGTGAGCAGCATGGGATCCGACGTGAACTCACTATTCCATACACTCCACAGCATAATGGCACGGCTGAAAGAAAGAACCGAACCATCATGGGGCTAACCAGAAGCATGTTGAAAGCTCGTGATCTTCCAAACTTTTTCTGGGCTGAGGCGGTTGCTACGGCTGTCTACCTGATCAACCGATCTCCCACGAAAACTCTTATAAACCAAACTCCATTTCATGCATGGACTGGTAGAAAGCCTTCTGTGTCAAATCTCAAGATCTTTGGTTGTATAGCTTATGGTTTAGTTCCATCTCAATTGAGAAAGAAACTAGACAATAAGTCTGAAAGAAACATTTTCATTGGTTACTCAACCCAAAGCCATGGGTACCGATTGTACAACCCGGTACAAAGAAATTTTCTTCAAAAAAGGATGTGGTCTTCCTTGAAGATGCAAAGTGGGATTGGACATGTGATGGCCTGCACAGTGACAACAACTTTTCCTTTGTGGATCCTTTTCCCCATGATGTCTCAACTACACCAAACACATCAACTCCTACACCTACACCTACCCTTGTTGACCATACCTCAAATTTATCTTCTTCCTCTTCAACTCTACCTTCACCAAATACCTCACCTACTACCCAAAACCATTCGGCCAACTCCCATAATCCACCTACTTTTTCAAATACTTCCCCAAACCATACGGCCAACCATATCCTCAATCAAATTTACCAAGTTCATCTCATGCTCCCATTACCGAAACCACATCACATGCAGGCCCATCAAAACGTCGAACGCAACCACCAGTCTGGTTACAAGATTATGACAGTGGCACAGGCTTATCCGATGATGAATTTAACTCCTGTCAGTTTGCTCTACAGGTTGCTGATCCCACAACCTATGAGCAAGCGGTCCAACACCAAGTGTGGCATGATGCCATGCATGCAGAGATAAATTCCATTCAGAAAAATCATACGTGGGAGCTTGTCACTCTTCCGCATGGTAAGAATCTCGTGGGTGTAAAGTGGTTGTACAAGACCAAGTTGGATGAACATGGTAAACTACTGAAGCACAAGGCACGGTTGGTAGCGAAGGGTTATTCTCAACAACATGGGATAGACTTTCAAGAAACCTTCGCCCCTGTAGCTCGTTTTGAAACCATCCGCATTCTTCTATGTGTATCGGCTCAAGTTGGTTGGAGTGTGTATCAACTTGACGTGAAATCTGCATTTCTAAATGGAACTCTAAGTGAAGACATCTATGTTGAGCAACCTAAAGGTTTTGTTGTCAAGGGACAAGAAGATAAAGTGTACAAACTTCACAAAGCACTCTATGGTCTAAAGCAAGCACCCAGGGCCTGGTACTCACGCATTGATACCTATCTTACAGATCATGGATACTCTCGAAGTGAAAGTGAGCCTACTCTTTATGTGAAGCAAACAGGTCAACATGATCTAATCTATGTGTGTGTATACGTTGATGATATTATCTATTCTAGCTCTAATGCAACTCTTTTGTCTGAGTTTAAGAATGGAATGATGCATGAGTTTGAGATGACCGACATGGGCCAACTCAAATTTTTCTTGGGTTTAGAAGTTAAACAAACTGCTGGTGGCATATTTGTATCACAACACAAATATGCTAAGGATCTTCTTAAAAATTCGGCATGACAGATTGTACTCCTGAACGTGTTCCAATGGTTCCAGGAGATAAGTATGTTACTGATGATGGTGAGGAGAAGATCAATGAAACCGTGTATCGAAGCTTGGTTGGTGGGTTAATTTACTTAACTCATACACGACCCGACCTTGCCTTTTCTGTAGGTGTGATTGCAAGGTTTATGCAAGCTCCCTCAAAGATTCATTTTGGAGCTGCAAAGAAGATCCTAAGATATATTGCAGGCACAAGTCATTATGGAATATGGTATAATCAAGGAAACAAGGTTGATCTTCAGGGTTATACTGATAGTGACTGGGCTGCTTGCAGTGATGACAGGAAGAGTGTTTCGGCTAATGTGTTTACATTAGGAAGTGGTGCGGTTACTTGGAGCTCGAAAAAGCAGAAGACAGTGGCATTATCTAGTACTGAAGCTGAGTATGTAGCAGCTACAAACGCAGCGTGTCAGGCAATATGGATAAGAAGGATTCTTAGTGATCTAAACTTGAAGCCAGAAGAAGCAACATCTATAATGTGTGATAGTAGATCTGCTATCTGTCTGGCTAAGAATCCAACTCTACACAGTCGTTCTAAGCATATTGAATTGAAGCATCACTTTATTAGAGAAACAGTTGCTCAACAAGAAATTATGCTGAATCATTGTTCAACCAATGAACAGCTTGCAGATGTGTTAACCAAGGCTCTCACCAAAGAAAAGTTTACGTACTTCAGACATAAGTTGGGAGTTGGAGCATTTGAATCAAGGGGAGGTATTGGAACGTGATTCAAGACTCATGACGTGGACGTTCGCATGCATGCACGTGGAATAAAGTATTTGAATTTATTGTTTGAATTTGTTAATTTGAATAAAGTCCTTGTGACTAGTTTGTTAGTTTGTTAGTTTGAGTGCTATTCTCAAGGTTTGTTTGAGGTAGCCGTTGCTTGTATGCCTATATAAGGCAACCTTATGTTTACTGTGAAATGCATGCAAAGTACTATTTGAGTTGTTCCTTTCTCATCCTGACTTTCTTAGCTATCAAAATACCAACACCTCGATCCGTGTTTTAACTTTGTAATTGTTCATCTTCTTCTCCGATTGAACGTTCAAATATGTGGTTTAC
Organism: Flaveria linearis; assembly: GCA_024085815.1. Taxonomy (NCBI): domain Eukaryota; kingdom Viridiplantae; phylum Streptophyta; class Magnoliopsida; order Asterales; family Asteraceae; genus Flaveria; species Flaveria linearis. Next base: position 12,750 of record JABSNV010000173.1, on the reverse strand, counting down.
TCTATTGTTTCTTTACTTATGCATCAGCCATTTCCCTTTACCCGATTCTACTGTGGAATCATTATCGAGGATTGATGCTTTATTCGATACGTTCCATATAGCAGATCGAACGTTCCACCTTTGTGATTTTTTTATCCTGTTTTGGTTTTGTTCATCCCCCTTTTCGTTTTTTTTAGGGTTTTTGATTACATCGATTTGTTTCTCAGTTGGGTATTTTCTTTAGATTCAGTATCGTTACAGTATGTGTATGCACAGTTTTTGTGTAAAGATTCGTAATTTTATGTTGATTTTGGGAACTGTTGTTAACTTGAATATGTTCTTCTTTGTGTAAAGATTCATAATTTTCATGTTGAGTTTCATCTTATGAAGATGATTTTTTGGTTGATTAACAGGTTAGATGTTTATATACATGATTACTTGGTGAAAAGGGATTTAAAGGCTTCTGCTCAGGCTTTTCAAGCTGAGGGATAGGTTTCATCTGACCCTGTTGGTAAGAATACTTGCATGATAAAATTTGAAACTGGTTGTTTTTATGAATATTGTCGTAAAGGGTGTTTTACACATTGGACAATGGGCAAATATTCACGAGTAAACTGTATATTTGGTGTGTGTTACAGCTATTGATTCACCTGGTGGCTTTCTGTTTGAATGGTGGTCTGTGTTTTGGGATATATTTATAGCGAGGACCAATGAGAAACACTCGGAAGTTGCAGCCTCTTACATTGAAGACCGACAAGTAAATTCATTTAGCTTTAAGGTTTGTCTTCTTTTGATCTGACAATACATTGGATGTTAACAGTAATTGATGACTTTCACCTCAGTATAAACTGCTTATAGATTGTTGAATGACAATGTAGCATTATTGTCTTGTGTACATTCTTTTTGAAAGAACAACTTCAGTATCATATTGATCACACAGGAAGCCCGAAATTGATATGTGTTAGGGGAGAAAGGAATTCATTATGTATAACAAATCTGGTATAATCATTGAACAGCTCTTTGTATATTATTTTTTTGTATTTTACACTCATATGAGTACAGCTCTTTGTATATTATTATTTTTGTATTTTACAGACCAAAAATGAGGAAGAGGAGTTCAATACTGGTCCACTGTCTGTCTTGACGATGAGTGTAAAAAATAACACTCAGGTAATAGATCTTATTTGGTTAATAACTTCATATCTGTAATCTTAAAGTCTTTGATATGGCTGTGTATTTTTGCTTATATTTTTACTTCACAGTTTACTTACATATTCACTTTGGATTCAGTGTGCAAAGTGCTATTGATTTGTATTTTGGTGCATTGACATTCTTTATGATTGTTCAGTGTGCAAAGTGCTATTGATTTGTATTGATTTGTATCTTAAAGTCTTTGATATGGCTGTGTATTTTTGCTTATAATTTTTTAAAATTTTTATGATGGTTGTTATGATTTTATTATTAAAAACATGTTATGATAATAAATCAGTTTTTTTATTATCTTTTTATCACATTACATTGTAATACATTTGACTTAATAAAAAATGTAAATGATTTAATCTACACCCCTTAACATCATTTAAAAAGTTTGATTTAATACGAAGTTGCTTTTTATAAAATTTAATCAACTTTTCTAAACATAATCGAGTCTTCTAATAATTATATTAATTTCTTAATATATTTAATGGTTATTATGATTTATAATGATCAATTTATTACATAACAAACTTTTTAAATATAAAATCACTTATTTTTGCTATCTTTTCATAACATTAAATTGTAATACGTTTTTACTTGATATAAAAATGGAAATGATTTGACTAATGTTATATAGATAATCAAGTCTTTTTATTTTATTTAATGTGAATAATTTAGAATTTAAATTAGTATGATGGTTATTATGATTTTATTATATATAATAACTTTCTACAAATAAAGGCAGTTATTTATGTTATATTTTTCATCATATTAAATTGTAATACGTTTGATGTAATATAATTTTGGAAATGATTTAATCTACTTTTTAAACATAATCAGTTTCTAAAATAAATTCACGGTTACCTTATTATATATACAACAGTTTTCCCATAAACATGTACAATTAACTCTTCACTACATTTCTCTCTCGCACTCAACAATACGTTTAAGCCATTAAGGTAATCTAATTCATTACTTATTCATACTACTTTTATCCTTTTTTAATATAATGAACTTTTATAATGAAGTTTTGATTAATCATATATAATTGGTTCATTCTCATAGCAAAATGGAGGCAACTTCTATTACTTTTCTGAATGATCTTGATATCTCAAGGGATGATTATACCATCCGAGTTCGTATCATAAGGTTGTGGAGGCAGCCTATGTTTAAGAATCCATCGCAGACGTTCTCTATAGAGATGATTTTGATCGATGAACAGGTTAGTTCTGTTGAAATCAAAATAATAAAGTACAGGAATACCTTTCATTCTTATTTATTTTCCTTATATTTCAGGGAAACAAGATCCAAGCAAGTGTCTTGCACAAATGGTTTACACGCTTTGAGAGGTTTTTGACAGAGAAAGCAACCTTGATTATCCGAAAACCTACCTTGGGTGATAATATTGCATCTTTTAGATATGTTGATAACCCTTTAAAGGTTTGCCTTTATTACAATACCACTCTTACCAAATGCACCGACTTTACTGGTCCACTATATGGTTTTTCCTTCTCAAGCTTTCGATCCATACTTGATCTTCAAGTTTCAGAATCTGGAAGTATAGGTAACAGTTTGTATTTACATCATTCGTCTTTACTAAACCTAATATTTGCATGGAAACTTAGGGTTTGTTATCTTCTTTATTTTTCTTCATTCTCTAGATGTGATTGGTATCATCGTCAGATATTTAAGTTGGAGGATCTCACGACTAAAAGTGGAAAACAAGCATCCAAGCTGAACATCCAGATCAAAGACTTGGAGTATTATTTTATAATTTAAAATAATCACCGCCTTCATTTTATATAAATAATTACTTTTATACTCTTTTGATGCAGGGGTCTTAAGATTTCAGTTACCTTGTGGGATGATTATGCGAGACAGCTTTTTGAGTATCTGGAAAATAATGCCGATGCATGTAACATTGTCGTCATTCTACAATTTGGAAGGTTTAAGAGATTAAAGGTATTTGATCAAAATATCTTCACTACACCATGGTTTTATTGATTTCAATCATGCTCCTAATTTAATTATTTTCTTCTTTCAATTTCAGATGGATATTCAGTGTCAAACTCTTATGCTGTGTCACGGTTGTTCATCAATTCAGACATTGATGAGATCCTTATGTTTAAAAAAAGTACTTATATACATGCATTATTATATGATATATATATATATATATTTTATTATATATATTGTCACGATATTTAATCTGTATTTGATAATGTTTTGTGTTATAGTTATGTAGAAAAAAATGATGATGAGGGTAGATTAACTGTTGGTCTTCCTGCTTCGTCGATGCTGGTTAGTATAAGTGATGATTTTCTCATTAAGACAGAATTCAACAGCATAGCAGAGGTTAATGAAATCTCCGAGGTTTGTCAAGTTTCTTACATTTTCACAAGATGATTGCCATATGATATATATGTTTAACTCTAAAATAATGAAATAAGTTATGCTGAAAGAACAACAGCATAGCACATGTTCTATAATATCTTACATCAATACTATATATATTTACTGTAATAATTATTCATTATCAATCTAAATATGAAATAAAATATTAAAATCTTTATCATACTTCTGTAAATTCAGGTGAAATCAGTGGTTGTGGTTGGTCATGTTAAGCTAATCATCTCAGAGGTTGAATGGTTCTATCAGTCATGTAAGTTATGCATGAAAAAGGTATATCGAAAAGACAATACAAATGCTATTGTCGATGTGTCAAAACAAGTAGAAGACAACGAACTTTATAATGCAGAACCAGAACATGTGAGAACATCTTGATAGACGTTGTTCCAAGGTAAATGCAAACGGTACCATTATTTTTAACTTTGTATTTTAATTAAATACTAAAGCTATTCCCATGACTGATATGTAGGTTCAAGATACCAATAAGAGTCCAGGATGCGTCTGGTATTGTCTCTTTAACGATTTTTGATCGTGAAGCCAAAAGGTTCTTGAAAAAAAATGCCAGTGATCTGTATGAAGATTACCTGCAGGTTTCTCCTTATTAACTCTACTTTGTCATACTTTATTATAATGTGATATATATACTATTCTCTTACAACTACATTCTATAATTTATATTTTTCATTGTTACATTTTAGGGAGATGGTATGTGTGTCTACCCGGAGATATTTAATACTTTGCTGGATAGAAAGTTTGCATTTAAGATAGATATCACTGACTTCAACATTGTGAATAACTATAAATTTTTTGGAGTTTCCAAGATGACCGAGGATCCACATATAATATCTGAACTCGAGAAGAAATTTCAGCTTGAACATGTATTAGTAATTTCATTCTGTTTATAGATATCATAACTTGAATAACATCCATATGCATATAAGATATCCTAATACCGTGATCTTCCTATGTTTATTAAAGGGGCCTGCATCTGAATCACTTAATCTAACATCCCAAGACTTCAAATCAATGGATACAAGTACCTTCAAGGTTTTCATCCCTACAACTTTTTTATTTTATATCATTTTACATTTTATTGTCTATTATTATTCACGTATCAATATACCTTATATGTTAACTCTTGAAACTTATTTTTCCAAAACTTGTAACAGGATGGCATTTCATGTACTGGTGATAATGAAACTCCCATGTCAATTCTTGATAAAAGTAATTCAAATGGAACAACAGGGGTTAAACCACAGTGGGAAGAATAGATGCATCGGAGATTCTTTAAAGCGTAACTTAGTTGAAATCTATGATGTTGATGAGATGGCAAGCTCTTCAGCAACTAAGGCGTATAAAGACTATTCGACTGATGCACTTAAGGAGACCAAGCATCAGCTGCTTACTCCTAAGATAGAAAAGTAGTTTTTTATGGTTTTGGGGCTGATGACAATTTTATTATGTTTGTTCTGGGTACTTTTTATTATCTTTCAGAGTGGTTATTTTGGATATGATAAATGTTGAAGTTTGTGGTTTTTGGATATTATTAATGGGGTTTTTTGGATATTATTAATGTGGTTTTTTTGGATGATATTAATTGACTCCATTATGTTGATTTGTCCTAATTAGTACAACTTTTATATAAATACTTAATATTTATATAAATTCGTAGATCTTTATAATCTTTTATTTATATAAGGAAAATGTATAGTTGATAATATTACTTCCTGATTAGCACAATTTTTATATAAATATTTAATATTTATTATGATTTTATTATTACATAACTGATTTTACGTATTTATATCACATTAAATTGTAATACGTTTAACTTAATATAAAAATGGCCATGATTTAATCTACTTTTCTAAAGGTATTCAAATCAGTTATTATAGCTAATACGAAGTTGCTTTTCTAAAAAAAATTCTAATCAATTATTCTCAATAAAAATTCTAATCAACATTCTGACAGCAGCATGGTCGTTTTTGTAAAAACCATCACCTTCTGAATTTGATATTCTCTTGAACATATTCAAGATGGGATTCCAGGTAATTAATTCAAAGCTACTTTTGATGGAGACACATAATAGACCATGTAGATTTGAAAGTATCACAAATTAATTCAAAGCTATATAATTTTTTATTTATTAGATGGTTGTTATGATTTTAATATTACATAACAAACTTTCTGATAATAAAATCAGTTATTTTGCTATCTTATTATCACATTAAATTGTAATATGTTTGACTTAATATAAAATAACAGATTTTATTTAATTTACTTTTCAAAAATTAATCATAACAGGTATTTTAGCTAATACAAAGTTGCTTTTTTTAAAACAAAAAATCCAATCAACTTTTCCAAATATAATAAACTGTTATAATTTATATATTATTTTTTTAATTTATATGATGGTTGTTATGATTTTATTATTACATAACAGACTTTCTGATAATAGCATCTGTTATTTTTGATATCTTTTTATCACATTAAATTGTGATACGTTTGACTTAATATAAAATGTAACAATGATTTAATCGATTTTTCGAAATATAATCAAGTCTTTTATTTATTTAATGTGATGAATTTAGAATTTAATTTTATATGATGGTTGTTAGGATTTTATTATTATAGAACAACTTTCCAAAAAAAAAATCTTTTGCAATATTTTCACTACATTATTCTGAAATTTCTACAAATAATCAATCCATTAGTCTGAATTTTCCTAATTAGTACTATTGATTACAGTACTATTGATTACAGTCCACGTTTAGCATTTTTACCTTTCATATAAGGTATAACAAATCTCAAATTACATTATTAAAATTAAATAGCTACAGTATCCTAAAAATTAAAAGAACAAAAAACATACAAAGTTGAGAAATTAAAAAACAAAAGGTCTAATTGCAAAGACGTTCTATATTTTTTAATCGTATGGGATAGATGATATACCTAAATAGATTACCTAACTTATAGAGTACTATATTAATTCGAATCGAATTATGTTATAACGCGGGAACCAAACATTTAATTGTTTTTCACCTTAACAAACAAATTCTTTTAAATATTGTTATATTTGATAAAAAATCTCTATATGTAATACTATATACCATATGTACAAAATGTACAATAACATATCTTTGCGATTTTATTCCATGTTTATATTTATAGTAATAAATCAACCTTACTAATAATTCTCTAAACTTAAATAATGTATTTAAGTCACAAATACTACTATAACACAAATAACACAAATAATTCACTTACCATTATATAATGTGCCATCCACAAGCATATATTATTTGTTCACTTAATCACTTTTACTTTCACCATTCTCAATAGCATTTTGTGGCTTTTTCCAAATTCTCTGCTACGTATATATTCAAGATTTGTTATTATCTCCGAGGTATGTATTTTGTTAAGATATCTATCTTTTTCACCAAGCAGGTGTTCCATCTTTTCAAATTCTTCATTATCAACATAGTTTTACTTATTATGTCAAAACAAAATATACAATGTCTTCAACACATAATGGTATGTTTGTTGATATTACTTGAACGTGAAATTTTAAGTAGTTGATGGTTTATCATGTAAAAAAAGACGCTTATCCATATCTAATACATGCATATTGATTTCCCTTTTTCTTTAATAATTTATCTTTAATAATTTAATAACTATTACTCATGTCTTTTTTCCTTATCATTGTATGTCACGAATAGTTCATATACATGGATTCTATTGGCGATGATTTGATAATCTCTAAGATTCTTACGAGACTACCGGTCAATGCAGTTCTTAGATCAAAATCTGTGTGTAAATATTGGTTCCTCGTTGTCATCGACCAAATTCAAAATGATGCATGCTATCCGTATGTCAAGATTTCAGAACCCAAGATTATAACTGTTAATGCCACTGGTGTGTTCCTATCTGACATTATTTCATCTACGTCAGTCCCTATCACATCTAAAAATCTAAATATACCATTTGTAGCTAAACCACTTGACCTTATGATACTTTCAAATCTACATGGTCTGTTATGTGTCTCCATCAAAAGTACTTTTGAATTAATTATCTGGAATCCCATCTTGAATGCGTTCAAGAGAATATCAAATTCAGAAGGTGATGGTTTTTACAAAAACCACCATGATGCTGTCGGAATGTACCTTCACTGCATTTCTGATTACAGGCTACTACACATAAACGTAGAAAAGGAATTATTTCTGTTCACCTTTATTCTTGGCTTGATGAAACTTGGCGAACAATTGACTTTATAAAAAATAAAAAGTACCACATCAATGCATTTGCCTGGTCTTCTGGAACATTTTGTAGAGATACATTGTTTTTCACTGTACAAGAGCATTGGGTTGGCGGTGATCAAGTTGTTATTGCTTTTGATACTAATCAGGAAAGCTTTAAAGAGTTAAAATTCCCGCAACATCCAACACATGACTTCTGCCAGGGTCATTTACTAGCCATAAAAGAAGATCTTATGATGTTTCTAAGCTATGGTTTCCTACCATAACTGTTGATCAACTTAAGCTCGAAGGTTCAAATTGGAAGATTGTTTCCAACTTTCCTCGTGTTCGTCGACTTCCATTATCTGATTGGTGCAATATTTCACATGTAATGAGTAAGGGTTGCCTGATCCTAACAACGGAGTGGGGACACACAATTGAAATCGAAACAAACCAAACAGACCTTGACTCATATTTTCCAATGAATTGCTTTCGTGGTTTTAAAGGGGCTGTGTTTTTTGAGAGTATCGTGTCACCAAGTGCTTAGGATTACTATTTCTTATATAGGTTTTAATGGTATTATTTTGGATGTGCTCATTGTTTACAAACTATATAATAAAGTATTATCTCTTTATCATTGATGTGTTTATGTGTATAAACATGTGTGGTTTATGTTTATTTCCTATTGTATTTTGGTTATGATTTGATTATATATAATTCATATAACAAACCAATCAAGTTACAAAACAGATTAAAAACAAAAAAAATGAAATAGCATATCTATTCCACGAGAGTTTTAGAATTTACCATTATTAATACGACAAACTACTATATTTATTTAATTCTCTTTATAAACAAATTTAATCATGCAGGGTTCCGTACACTGTAAATTATTTAACATGATATTCAACCACTTTCAATAATACTATTAAACATTAGATGCTTAAAAATTAGAAACAATTTTAAAATTATGACATTTACACAACTTCATAGCTATTGATTTCTTTTATAACTTAACTTCTCACAGGTTAGCCTTACACATGGATCCTAATGAAGCGAAATATAAACGGAAACTTAGAAAATTATATTTAGAAAGAAAAAGGAGGGCTGTTTCTACAACTCCAAATGAAACCACCGGACGCACCCATTCAAACATCGTTTACAACACACACGGTATGTTTTTCTCAATTTGTTTGTATATGTTCAAACATACTATAACATTTTGGCTAACCATCTTATACCTTTAAATTTGTTCTTATAATTTGACAGGTAACTCGACTAATGTTCAGATAAATGCAAGTCCATCATCATCCACAACAAAGTTCAACAAAGAAAATATGCATAACACAAGATGTCAGGGGTTTAACCAGAAAGGATTTCATACCGGTCATTCAACAATAGATATAAGGAGTCCATTATCAAACATCACCAATGGTCTGACATTCAACTTAACTACATTTATTTTTATATTTATAAACTAGGTTATTAGCCCGCGTATTACACGGGTTAAAAGTTATAAATATATAATTTAGATATTCAAACAAAAATATTTAAACTCTATTGTTTTTATTTTAAATCGATTATATAACATTAAAGATTATGATCATAACGTTTAAAGGTTAAATAAGGTTTGATATTATTGACCCGTGTATAATTCAAAATTCTACAATCATTGTTGCATTGGTAGTGATTGAGGTAGTTAAAAATAATAAGAACTTAACACTTGTCTTTCAAAAAAGTTAAAATTAAATAAAAATTCATGTAAGAAATGTAGCATGATTTGTGAAAAAAATTTGTTTAAAGGAAGTTTAGGCGGGAAAGTTTTTGTGAGGTGAACTAGATGATGACACGTGGCACCACATGTAATCATTTATTAGTATAGATATTAAGAGATTTTTTAAAAAATTACATTTTCCTATATTTATATCATTGTTTGAATGCATTTTTTCAGCTATAATACAGTAACAATCCGGAAAGCGTACAATCATCCAGCAATATATCTACACCACGTATCACTACTTGTTGACCTCTACCAATACACTTTCTCAACGTTCCACTATTAGTACCTTAAAAAGCGGAAGACATAAGCTTAAAAGAAAATGTGTGATGCATCTGCCACCATCCAATGATTGATCTGACGCTTGACGATAATATTTACGTCAGTGACAACGGTGAAGATAAATTACAGCCATCTCGAAAGGTATTATCTACAATATATATTATTATTTTACTTAAACATATATACTCTAACCAAAATTTATAAAAAAATTACTTTTAGATTACTTGGACCATGGTGATCAAGAAATTATATGTTCTATATGCCATGCAAAGTTATGGAAAGATGAAAGTTTGAGAGGAAGAACAAATCATCTCAAAAATTCATATTCTTTGTGTTGTTACTATGGAAAGTTCAACTGCCAGATTCAAAGAAACCAAAAGAAGATTACAAGAATTTGTATTTCGGTCTAATGAAAAAGCAAATTCTTTCTTAAAAATATTCGTCGGTACAACTCAATGTTCTCATTTACATCAATGGGGGGAAAGATTGACTCTAAAATAAACAAAGGTACCGGTCCATTCGTACTAGATTGAGCGGGCAAAATTACCACAACATTGGTAGTTTTTACCACCACTCGGGTCAAAACCAAAGTTTTCGCAACTTTACATTTACGACACCGAAAATGAGGTTGCAAACAGGCAGGAAGTTTTGGGGTACGATATACAATTTGCAAGATTATATATTTAATAATATTGATTTCTTTTTATAGTGTTTCAGTTTATTATTCAACTTTATTATTGACTTATTTCCATTTTTCCATCAACAGTCAATCAAAACAATCGTCTAATTCAACCTTTCAGAACAAATCTTCAGATTATACAAGAGTTGAAGGTTATGTTAGATTCAGATAATGTATTGGTTAGAGTTATAGGAATGGTTAGAGATTCATTTCAGAATCATCCACATATAAATCTCAAATTGGACTAATTGGAAAAGACACCAAGATGGACGTACGTATAATTACCAACAACTTCTGAGATTGCAGCTTTAATTGTTGGAGACATGGTGAATCAATCGAACCAAGAGATATTATTGTCAAAACTCAAACCGGTGTTCTACAACGTATAAGTGAATTGCATCCCTCTTATCTTCCGATTGCAGTATCCATTGTTGTTTCCGTACGGTGAAGATGGATACAGAGTTGATATCCTACATAGAAATATCAAGGAAATGAAAAAATCAAAACGTGATAGGTTGACAATGAGGGAATTTTTTCGCATATTTTCGCATACAAGATTCAAGACAGACCAGACAACTTCTCCTTGATTCTAAATTCAAGAAGACTTTTCAACAATTTTAGTTGATGTGTATACTATGATTGAAAGTGAGAGGTTGCTCTTCATACGTTCCTCAACAAAAAAATACTTCGAAGTGGACTCTTACGAACACCTTCTTGAACAAGCAAGTCATGGAAACACAAATGTTGGAAACAGTGGACAACGTGTCATACTACCATCTTCGTTCACAGGTGGTGCACGATACATGATGCAAAACTACCTAGACGCGATGTCTCTTGTAAGTGTTTGGTTATCCTGATTTTTTCATAACATAACATGCAACCCGAAGTGGCCAGAGATGAAAAGATTTCTTAAAGATGGCACCCTCAATCCAGAAGACAGACCTGATATACTATGTAGATTATTCAAGATTAAACTTGACGCACTAATTAAAGACCTAAAGGTCAACGCAATACTCGGAAAGGTTCTTGCAGGTACATTATTACAATGCACTTAATTTTTTTCTCTCTAATCTTTAATATACTACTTTACATTTCAAGTAACTTTACATGTTGAGGAACAATTAATTTATACTCTATATTATTGCCTTATATAATATTTAGTTTATTATTGTAGTTGTATACACGGTTGAATTTCAAAAGCGAGGTTTGCCTCATGCTCACATTTGTCTTTTCATGCATCCCGATCACAAGCTACCAAGTGTTGATCAAATGATCCTGTAATTTCAGCGGAGGAGATTCCAAACAAAAAAGATGATCGGAGTTATATTCCCTTGTCAGCGAGGTTCATGATACATGGTCCTTGTGGACATCATAATACCAAATGCCCGCATGGTTGATGGACGATGTTCAAAAAACTTTCCAAAAAAATTTAGAGGAAAAAAAACTTCAATTGATCCGGATGGTTTTCCTAGTATAAAAGAAAGAGATGTGGAAGCTTTGTTTTCAAAGTCAGGTGTGAAATTAGACAACAGAAGTGTTGTTCCGTATAACAAAATTCTTTTGAAAAGATATCAGGCACTATCAACGTTGAATGGTGCAATCAGGCTGGATCAATTAAATATTTGTTCAAATATATTAACAGGGTCGGATCGAACCACAGTTGTATTGTCAACAACGAAAAAGATGATGGTGACAACAATGTTATTGATGAGATTAAGATACTATGATTGTCGTTATTTGTCTGCATGTGAAGCTTCTTGGCGTATATATGGTTACGATATTCATTATAGGTCTCCTTCTGTTATCAGACTCCCGTTTCATCTTCCTGGTCAACAACAAGTTATATATGGCATGGACGATAATATTGAAGATGTTCTAAAGAATCCTTCTGTGTCTTCGACAATGTTCTTAGAGTGGATGAATTGTATGCACGTTATAGCCTTGCAAAGAGAACTTAATTATGTTGAATTCCAACAACACAAAGTTGTTTGGAATGTGGTCAAAAAAATCATGGGAACCAAGGAAAAAAGGTTTTTCTCTCGGTAGAATTCATTTCTATTTCTCCATCAGCTGGGAAGCGTATTATTTAAGAATTCTACTTAACAAGTGAAAGGGCCAAGTCCTAGAGCGTAACACGCATCTCTAAAGGAAGAGAAGTTTTTCCATTAACGTACGAATTTCTTCAAATGACC
>JABSNV010000428.1:57500-80416 GCA_024085815.1 Flaveria linearis | reverse complement strand
AGGGGTGGGATTCTTATCTCTATTGCTATTTTTACTGAGTGGTGAGTGTAGATGGTGTGAGGTAGGATGGGTCTTATGGGTTTTGGGTGGGTTTTATCTTATTATGGTTGTTGTGTTGGTCCTTCTATATGAGGATGCTGCAGGTATTTTTGTAAATGTTCCTGTTTAGATGGCAATGGAGGAGGTCTTCATAGATGTTGTGTGGAATCCTGCTGCTGCATTTTACGGGGATCGGATGCTGCTATTTGAGACTGGTGATATGGAACCTGTGGATGCTGGTGATGTTGAAAAGCTGATGATGCCTTTGTTGTTGCTGGGGTTGATGGAGTTAATATGGTCGCTGTTGTTGCTATCTGGATCTTGTTGATGAAGGGGCTGCTGCCTTTGTTGTTGCTACGTATTTGGAAACTACTGCTAACATTTGAAATGTAGCTGGTATTCGGCTGTTGCTGAGGCGACCAAGTGCTTTAAGCCTTATGAAGCTGGTATAATAGGGAGCTAATTGGATGCTGAAACTCCTGTCTTGAATCTGTTGCTGGTTATAATGCTGCTGCTATGTTTATTGAACAATTTTGGGATGAAATGATTACGGATATTGCTGAATTTGGTAGTTGCTACTTGTGTTTTTTAATATGATTGTGATGCTGCTAATGACGCTTGTGATGAGGCTGGTCTAACCTAAAAATGCAGTTAATGTGGTGGGTGCTTTGGAAGATATTAAACATGTTTTGCATTACAGTCTGCAAAATCCAGCGGGTTGCAAGAGCTTATACTTAAAATATATAATGGACCATGTTACTAGGGCCAAGATTAGATTTTCTATGTTATATTTAGGCTTAGGCCTAGTATGTTTTTTATGTTTGAGTTATGAGGGATTGGCTTATAATTGGCCTATGGTTTTTGGGTTTGTTGCCAATGTTGGGGTTTTTGGTTGGGCCTTCTTGGCTTGTTGAGATGGTTTTTTGTCAGGCTTAGTTGGTTTCTAGTCTTGGGGCTAGTCCAAGGCTAGCTTTTTTCTGCTTTATTTGTATTCGTTATTTATTTTCTTAATAAAGTTTGTCTGGGTACGGTCCCCTTTACCTAAAAAACAAAAAAAACATTGTAAGTAGGTTTTTGTTCATTATTGTTGTGATCATATGGTGAATGTTTTGCTTGCAGATTGTGGAGCTGAAGGTGATGGATAGTCATCTTGACTTGTTGGGCAAACACAAAATTTATAGACCTTGGGCTTTCTTTGACTGATATGAAGTCATCCTTTTTAGTAGCAAAGGCATTTTCACTAGGAAACTTATATTCCCTATTACTTATGGACCACCCAGAATTTTTGACCTCTCATATAGCTCTAAGGCTTTAATCTAAGCAACCATAGTGTCTAAACTTGTGCTTTCTAGATCATGTAATTCCGCCTGGTCACACTTTGCTTCCATCTTTCTGGTAGAGAATGAAGCAACTTCTTGTCAAGTCTTTTTCTTTGTAGGTGACACCCATGATCTCCACGTCATTCGCAAGCTGGACAAACCTATGTATCTGTTTAGAGATGGATTCACCCTTGATGTGATGGAAAGTATCATATGATTAACCAATTTGTCTTTGTAATCTCGGTGACTTCACTACTACCCTTACACATAATGTTGAGTGCATCCCATAGTCCCTTTAGCGGTGTTGTACTTCTCAAGCTTTTTCAGCACATCCATCTTTAAAGCTTGTGTGATTAGTGAGTATGCCTTCATGTCAATCTTGATCTTCTTGTAGTCTTCAGGAATAAAATTCAGATTTGGATCTTCAACTAGGCTCCTAACATATATGTATTGTTAGCATCCAATGAAGTTACAATGTGAGGAACTCTATGGATTGAGATCCAGTAATCTGCATCAACACTAATTAGATTATTCTTGAATCTAATTTTCCTTTGTTTAAATTCAAATTTAAGTTTCAACATTGGTAGCTTAGGATTATGCCTAAGTTCAACTGTTTAGAGTATCCGTGATTTCTTGATTTTAATTTGGTTGTGATATGATTAGATGATTCAAGACTTTAATGAATGATATTAAGATGAATTTTAAGTCCAAATTTATAATTAGTCCAAAGTGCAAATTCTATTAAGGTTGTCAAACTAATATGATCAACGGTGTTCTCTTAAACAAATGTTCTCAACAGTTAGTACTACTAATACGGTTAACAGTTGTTCAAACAAATCGATGAACTGTAGTGATCCTTATCACTTAAATGAAACAAAATGTGATAGCAATATGTTCAAACAAATAGTGGTGTAAAGTTAATTAACAAATGTGATGAACAGTGTGATTCAGGGAAAATACGATGAATAGCTCTCCACTGTAGTAAATGCGATGAATAGTGTTTCACTATGTTCTTATGATTTTCATGATTTTGCTTGGTGTTTTCACTCGAATTTGTTGTACAAAACCTTCAATTAGGAACTCTTACTAATCTTTGGCCATTTTGCTCATAAACACTCGGTAATTGAATGGTTTATGTTTGATTTTGATGCAATTTGAGTCAATTAAATAGTATCTTCAATTGATGATGAAATCAAAGTGTAAATTGGTTGAAACTATGTGTAATTCTGCTTTGATTACAAATGGATTTTGTAAAATACAATGAAATACAAATCAATCAATAGTTCGACCGAGAATCAAAGAGAACAGTGTATTTCTACTTGAATCCGAGAGCCAAGGTTCAGATACCAATTCACTTGGTTAGAATCAACAAGGATTCAAAATATTAAGAGATTTCTATGATTAATTGTAGAGGAAATATGATAATAAATGATCAAATAGAACATATATACTCATAATGTTCATTGCATATTGATAATATGCTTTAATATTACAATCAGGATTTTCTAGAATTTAGTGTTGTAAGGGTTGTGTAAGAGTTACAAAAAGTGTGAAAACGTTATCTATTTATATATCTTATACAATGACCTGGACTTAACTACTATGACACAAAATCTAGGATTTTCTATGTACATAGTACAGAATAATTGTATAAGCATTTGTTTGTCTTCAGCCGCATTAGTATGTACATTATCCGTATTTGTCTTTGCGAATGTGTAAATCTTCGCCGCATTTCTTTTATTAGTACATAAGTATTTGTTTTACTTCCCCTTATTAGTCTATGCAAGTAGACAAATGCACATCCATATTTATCTGAGTCACCTATAAAGACTAATGCAGATGAATAAATACTTGTCCTTTCTTGTGCACCTGTATTTCTTGAACTTCAGCGGCATTCTTCAACACTTGTATATTTTCCATCCAGAAGAACTATCCAATCACTACTTGAATTGACATGATCCTTTCAGGGTCCAACATTAGCTTTGTTTATGGAGTAGTATAGATTTATGAATTATAAAATCTATTAAATCACAACAATAAGGAACATATCCTTATATATAATGTATAAGCATGTAGCAGTTTCAAGAAACTCATGCCAAAAGTCTCGTCATTAACACTGAGTTAATATTATACTTAGTGATAATGAAAAAAGTCATACCAAATGTCCCCTCACTAACAGTAAGTTAATCTTGTTCTTAGTGATCATTAACGTGACAAGTTGTTACAAATTAACATTTGTATCCATAGGAATTTGCATTTTAGTAGATACATATCAGCACTAGCAACTAATAAATCTTCTTTTAAAAGAGACGTGATAGCAGCATTCAGCAAGAGTAGTGCATATGCTGAACATCAGCAGCCGACAACTGCTGAACCCTCGTGTCACAACTCAACAACATAGAGGCAGTTCACAAGCAGCAATGCGAAGCCACTAAGTGTCGCTAACAAAGTAGAAACGCATTCTTATGGAAACTCCTACTTATAAATCTATTCAAGATATATTCCACTTCAAGTTTTGCTTTATCATTCCACCAATTTGGTACAAAACCAACTACTACTACCTATTCCATTAACTTTAAGCATTAATATCTCATCCATCTTAATTCTGTTTCGAACACATTTTGATTCATTGATCCTCTCGCATAGAAGAATACAAACTCACTAATAAATAATATTTTATTAAAAAATAAAAAATAATTGATCCTCTCGCAT
The DNA here is from genome assembly GCA_024085815.1 of Flaveria linearis. Lineage (NCBI taxonomy): Eukaryota > Viridiplantae > Streptophyta > Magnoliopsida > Asterales > Asteraceae > Flaveria > Flaveria linearis. Next base: position 76,346 of record JABSNV010000428.1, on the reverse strand, counting down.
AGAAGAATACAAACTCACTAATAAAAATATTTCATTAAAAATAAAAATAATTACAACTGAAAAACCATATCTTTCACTAATATTTAGAACAGTATTTTAAAACAAAACTCCGTTTTTATTGTCATTCACTTTGATCATGAATTACCGCAATATATATAACCAAATACATGATACCCTTTATTAGATTTAAATCTAAACTAGGAAAAACTTAATGGTGAAGACGTCCAAAACAGAAACCAAAATTAAGCAACAATTTAGACTCCCCTTAAGTTGGACATATAAGTCACGAGCGCCCAACTTACCAAGAAGATATTGTAACCGTTGAGATCCTAAACACTTGGTGAACAAGTCTGTTTTTTGCTCATTGTATCAATTGTTTTGGTTGAATTTCTCTTGATTCTATCGTTTATGCACAAAGTAACAGTCCATCTCGACATGTTCTACGCATTTATGAAAAACTAGATTGTTGGCTATACATCACATGGTTTGGTTGTCACAAAAGAGACAAGTCCATTGAACTTGTGGCAACTCATGGTCCTTCAAGATCTATCATAACCATAAAACTTCGATTACGGTGGTTTCCATGGCATGATATTCTACCTCTACCGAGGAACATGACACAACAGATTGCTTATTGGATTTTGACGAGATGGGGCTCCCCAAAGAGAAGCAAGCAACCAGTTCTTGATTTCTTTGAGTAGGGACATTGAATCTAATCAAAGCCACTATACATGGTGAGCTTGGTTATACCTTTATTTGGTAATAAAAGATTCCTTGTCCCGGAGTTTCCTTAAGTACCTTAGACTCTTGTAGCCGCCTCCATATGACTTTGATGTAGATCAGAGACAAATTGGCTCAAGACGCTTACATAATAAAACGATATCTTGTCATATTGCTTGCAAATAAAGTAAGCTTCGTGGCATCTCTTTTGCTCCTTCCTCACTTCCCTTAATTTTAGATTTTGTTCCATAGGAAAGGCACTAGGTTGGACCCTAGAACAACATAGTTCTCTAGGATGTCAAGAGTGTATTTTCATTGGCTAAGAACAAAAACCATCTTTTGTTCAAGCCACCTCAATACCTAGAAAGTATTTCAAGTTTCATAGGTCTTTAATGCTAAACTTCTCATTATTAATAAGCTTTTGTATCATGGATTTTTGATGGGTTATCATCAACGTTGATAACATCACTAACGTATATCAAGGCCGCAACGTATGAGTTTTCTTCTATGCAGATGAAAATTGAATGGTTTGCCTTTGATTGTTTGGAATTAAGTGCCAAGAGAGCGGAAACTTCTGATATATGTTCTATTTTCCTCTAAGGCTTGTACATTCTTTTCCATTGCTTTCTTCTAATGTTCATCCTACACGGCTTGTTTGAAAAACTTTGGCTCATCTTTTGAGTGGATGGCTGCTAAAACATGTAAGGCCCCGTTCCCGGGCACCTTACAGTTGGTCGTCATTACCCATAAAACATACATTTAATACAACTTAATAAAAACCATGCAGCGGAAACTTTAAATTTACTATAAATGCTTTTGCAAGGTAATACAACACCCGTTACAAAATATCGTTTGTTTGCATTACAATACAAAAACATTAACAAAAGAATGCCATCCCAAAAGAGCTGAGTAGCCGCCTCGTGCCATCCTCAGCAACACTACCTGCCAACTGGAAAACACATAAAAGTCAGCGTTGCTGAGTGAGTTCTAGTTTTATAATAAAACATACTTTTACTTATTTATAAGTATCCTTTCGTGAATGCGTTCATACATCATACGTACACAGAGATAATATTCGTTATTATCTTCATTATTCATTATTCATCGTTATCTTTAACTTCTCGTATGGATTCTGTCAGGCTTTACCCACTTCATAGCACTTGGCTATGATTACTGTGGTTGAATGACAAGAATCCCGTTCATACTTACTTGCACACATTGAAAGGTGAATTGTACCAATACCATATGCTACCCCGATCGTTATTAGCTACCGGGCCGAAGTCAACATATGAACAACAAAACGTATGCCACGGTACTAGAGGTAAGCGGTAGAGGTACCATGACCATGGTCGATCACAGAGAAGGACCAATCGCGTTATTCAATGCTTGCAAGACATAATTCGTTCGTTCATTAATGCATGTATCCATCATCATTCTTCTTACTTGCACATTGAAAGGTGAATTGTACCAATACCATATGCTTCACCCCGATCGTTATTAGCTATCGGGCCGAAGTCAACATATGAACAACAAAACGTATGCCACGGTACTAGAGTAAGCGGTAAAGGTACCATGACCATGGTCGATCACAGAGAAGGACCAATCGCGTTATTCAATGCTTGCAAGACATAATTCGTTCGTTCATTAATACATGCATTCATCATCATGTTCCTCTTTCATTATCTTTCACTTTACGTTACATAATACTTCATTAGTTCATTCTCGTTATTCATAAAGTTTCAGAAAGATAAACATGCACAATTACAAGGAACATACACACTCATCATACGTATCATACATTCATCATCATACATTCATCATCATACATTCATCATCATACGTAGCATCATACCATACTTAACAATATTTTAATAATATTGTTAACAATATTACACTGATAATAATATTAGTAACAATAAGGGTTAACCATAATCATCATTACATGCATGAAACATCATCATTTGTTAACCCTAGTCAGCCCTGGTCAAAACCTCGAACTTCGGTATTTCAGGAAATTTTTGAAAAATTCTAAGTGTCCTAGGCGTTTGAGCCCTGTTGGGCGTATAAGCCCTCTGGCCGTATGACCCCTGTTAGGCGTAAGAGCACTGCTGAACTTTTCATCTTATACTTAAAATTTTCATCTGGTCATACGACCACACTGTTGGTCGTATGAGCACTATTGGTCGTACCATTCCCTAGACTTAGAAACATGTTCTGATCATACGACCACACTGTTGGTCGTATGACCACTAGTGGACTCATCATCATACTTAGAAAAATTCACTTGGTCATACGACCACACTGTTGGTCGTATGAGTCCTATTGGACCAACACTTAGAAATATAACTTGATCATACCACCACACTGTTGGTCGTATGAGTCCTGTTAGACTCATCAACACTTAGAAAATTATATTTCCTGGTCATACGACCACACTGTTGGTCGTATGAGTCCTATTGGGCTTTAACACTTAGAAAATCCTGGTCATACGACCACACTGTTGGTCGTATGAGCACTGGTGGACTCATCAACTTGTGCTTATTTATTCTAAGTCCCAATTTCAGCCATATTAGCAACCTGTTCAAATCCCAAACATCATAATGCCTAGTTCTAAACATATACATATGATTCTAGGCATAAATCTAACATAAACATAAACATACATACATTCTTTTCATACGGGTGTTAACCCAAATTTTATAAAAACATATTTACATGCGTTTTCCAGCCCCAAAATGTTTAAAACAAGTAAAAAGGGTCTAGAACTCACCTTAATTTGCCTTCGGGTTTTAGATGTCCTTTCCTTGAACGTCTCAGCCGTTTATACACCTAAAACACACACACAGTGCAACCCGAACACACTAGTTACATTTATAAGCTCATAAATGGTTCTAGAATCGTCCTAAATATCATAATTCGAGATTTCTTACCCAAAAACTTCGAATTTCTCAGGTTCTTCTTCAAAAATCCCGATGGTTTTCTGCTCCTGCTGCTTTCTCTCTCTAAAATATCAAATGAATGAATACTCAGGCAACGTGGGAGGCCATACCACCTTTTCTATCAAATTAATAGGGAGTTTGCCCATTTGGCACTTTTGGCCCTTCCACTAAAGCAGACTTTTTATTTCCTTCTCCTTTCTTTCTATTTCATTCTTTTAATTTCTTTAATAAGAAATTACGGGTGTTACAAGTCCACCCCCCTTATATAGGTTTCGTCCCCGAAACCTGTTATTCCTCAAACAGATGTGGGTAATGTTGTCTCATCCTCCTCAGTCTCCCACGTAGACTCGGATCCCTTCCTGTGCTTCCACTGTACACGCACAAGAGGAACCACTTTATTCCTCAACCTCTTTTCTTTACGATCAATGATTGCCACTGGTTGCTCCACGTAGTTGAGCCTCTCATCCACCTCAATATCCTCCAGTGGTACAACCATGTCTTCATCAGCTAAGCACTTCCTCAGATGGGATACATGGAATGTGGGATGAATTCCACTTAACTCATCTGGCAATTCAAGTCGATAGGCCACCTCTCCTACCCGTGCGACAATCCGGAAAGGTCCTATGTATCTCGGGCTTAGCTTACCTCGTTTCCTGAACCTAATGATTCCCTTCCAGGGCGAGACCTTCAACATGACTCGGTCACCAACCTTGAACTCTATCGGTCTTCGCCTCTTGTCAGCATACGACTTTTGCCTATCCTTTGCCGCCTTCATGAAGGCTTTGATCTTTTCTAATTTCTCAGTCGTTGCTTCGATCACCTCGACACCTCCCAGTTCCTTCTGCCCAATGTCTCCCCAACATACGGGCGTCCTACATCTCCTACCGTATAGCATCTCGTATGGTGGCATGCCAATACTGGTATGATAGCTATTGTTGTACGAGAATTCTGCTAACAGCAAGTGATCATCCCAACTTCCTCCAAAATCGATCACGCACGCCCGAAGCATGTCCTCGAGTGTTTGGATCGTCCTCAGACTGACCGTCCGTCTGAGGGTGATATGTTGTACTAATGTGTAGCCTCGTCCCCATTGCATCGTGAAATCTCTTCCAAAACTTGGAGGTAAACCGGGTGTCACGATCAGACACAATAGACACCGGTACACCGTGACGAGCTACAATTTCCTTGATGAACAGATCCGCCAATCTTTCAGATGAGTACGTCTCGCGGATCGGTAGGAAGTGGGCACTCTTTGTCAAGCGGTCAACTATCACCCATATAGCATCATACCCTTTTGGGGTACGTGGTAACTTCGTGATGAAGTCCATGGTGATGTGCTCCTACTTCCACTCGGGTATATCCAACGGTTGGATCTTCCCGTAGGGCTTCTGGTGTTCCGCCTTCACTTGTAAGCAAGTCAAGCACTTACTTACGTACTCCACTACGTCGCGTTTCATACCCGGCCACCAATAGTCTTTCTTCATATCGTGGTACATTTCGGTAGCACCGGGGTGAATGGAGTATCGGGTCTTATGGGCCTCGTCCATAATTCTAACACGTAGATCCCCGTATCGAGGAATCCACATTCGCCCAAATCGGGTCTTAACACCAAGAGTGTTCTCACCCAATTCCGTAACTAGGCCTCTCATCCTTTCGGAGTTAAGACGATCTTCTTTCAAAGCCTCGTCTTGAAACTCCTTAACCTGTGTCATCACATCGGGGGTCATGATCAGCTGATAAGCCTTCACCCGAATCGGCTCAGGTCGTTCTTTTCGACTAAGGGCATCGGCCACCACGTTGGCCTTGCCCGGATGGTAATGGATTTCGCAATCATAATCCTTTATTAGTTCCAACCATCGCCTCTGCCTCATGTTAAGATCTTTCTGCTCGAAGAAGTACTTCAAGCTTTTGTGGTCGGTGAAGATTGTGCACTTCGTCCCGTATAGATAGTGCCGCCAAATCTTCAACACGAAAACCACCGCAGCTAATTCTAGATCGTGTGTGGGGTAGTTGACTTCGTGGATCTTCAGTTGTCGAGATGCATAGGCTATGACCTTTTCGCGTTGCATCAATACGCAACCTAGCCCAGAATAGGATGCATCCGAATAGACCACTAAGTCTTCATTCCCTCGGGCAAAGTCAAAACAGGAGCTTGTGTTAGTCTTGTCTTCAACTCCTCGAAAGCCGTCTCCTGCTCTCGACCTCACACGAATTTCACATCCTTACGAGTCAATTTGTCAAAGGTGAGGCTATCTTTGAAAAGTCTTGAATAAATCTCCTATAATAGCCCGCCAATCCCAAGAAGCTACGAATCTCGGATGGCGTCTTTGGTGATTTCCATTGCATCACAGCCTCAACCTTTGCTGGGTCCACCATGATTCCCTCTGCATTTACCACGTGACCCAGAAATTGCACCTCGCGTAGCCAGAAAGCACATTTGGAGAACTTAGCATATAGTTTCTCCCTTCTCAAAGTCTCCAATACTTCCCGAATGTGACCGGCATGCTCTTCTTCGCTCCTCGAATAAATCAGGATATCATCGATGAACACAATCACTGATTTATCTAACATTGGCCGACACACTCGGTTCATCAAATCCATAAAAGCAGCCGGCGCATTAGTCAACCCAAAAGACATGACAAGAAACTCGTAGTGACCATAGCGCGTACGAAAGGCTGTTTTAGGGACATCCTGCTCCTTTACTTTCAATTGATGGTAGCCAGATCGAAGATCTATCCTCGAGAACCAACTGGCACCCTGGAGCTGATCGAACAAGTCATCGATTCTCGGTAACGGATACCGATTCTTTATGGTCAACTTGTTCAATTCACGGTAGTCGATACACATTCTCATGCTACCGTCCTTCTTTTTCACAAATAAGACCGGAGCACCCCAAGGAGAGATACTCGGTCTAATGAAGCCCTTGTCAAGCAACTCCTGCAGTTGCTCCATCAACTCCTTCATCTCCGTAGGAGCTAATCGATACGGTGCCTTGGCGACAGGTTGGGCACCGGGTATTAAGTCAATTTGAAATTCAATTTCACGGTCAGGTGGCAATCCCGATAAGTCTTCCGGGAACACATCTGGAAACTCACACACAACCGGAACGTCAGATAATTGTGGTGTTGGCGTCTCCACATCCTTTACATAACATAGGTAGGCGTTGCACCCACGCCTCATGCACTTCCCCGCCACCGCCGTCGAAATCACCTTCGGAATCATCGTTACCCGATCACCGTATATTGTCACCAGACCCCCGTCAGATGCCGTCAATCTAATCATCTTCTTTCGACATACGATATTCGCTTCATAGGTTGCCAACCAATCCATCCCTAGTACTACATCAAATCCGCCTAGGGGCATCACATGTAATCTAGCAGCAAACCTATGACCTTCTAACTCTATGGTACAGTCCTCTATCACATTAGTAACTCTAGTGGACTTACCAATAGCAGTTTCTACATAAAAAGGCTCACTAATGCATTTACTACTAACAGGCAATTTAGCGCAGAAAGTAGTAGAAATGAAACTCCTACTAGCACCAGAATCAAATAACACAGAAGCAAGAGTTTGATTTACTAGAAACGTACCTGACACCACATCGGGGTCCGTCCTAGCCTCTTCCTGTGTCATAGTGAAAGCCCTGGCACTTGCTCTCGGACCTTCACTTCCCGTCTTCTTTACCCCTGAAGCCCCAGCCCTCGGCTTCTTACAGTCCCTGCTCATATGGCCACTTTCTCCACAGTTAAAGCACTTGCCCATCCGGCAATCTTTTGATATGTGCCCTGTCTTTCCGCACTTAAAGCAGAGGTTGGATCCCCATTTACACTCCCCTGAGTGCTCCCTTCCACACTTACCACACTTCCTCACCCCAGCTCCAGACATGACCACTCGGCGGTCATCCACCCTTGCCTTCTTGTTGTTCGTCGAAGTATCACCCCGACCAAATCTTTTCCCCTGCCAGTTCTTCTCTCCACTTCCTTTCTTACTTCCCTCAGCCTTTACCAAAGCAGCCCGTTCATCGAATAACCTTCCCGCCAAATCCACTGCCGACCTGAAAGTGCTTGGTCGGGCAGAAATCAAGTGCCAACGAATTTCAGCTGGCAGCCCCTGAATATACCGGTTGATCTTTCGAGACACCGGCGTCACCTGCTCCGGCACCAACAGCGCCAATTCGTTAAACTTGGTGGTATATTGTTGGTGGGTCATTGTCCCCGCCTCCAACTACAGGAACTCTCTCTCTATTCTATCCATTTCCCGACGAGGACTGAATTCCTCGATCACCAGCCTTTTTAACTCAGCCCCCTTCATCTTCCCTATAACCCTGCTACCCTCGGCTTGGACTATATTTTTCCACCAGCATAAAGCCGACCCTGTAAAAGAGTGGGTAGCAAACTTCACCTTCTTGTCCTCCTGGCAATCACTAATATCGAGGACAGCTTCCATTTCCATCACCCATTGGTGAGCATCAGCAGCAGTACCAGAGCCATCAAAAGTTGGGGGCTTGCACCTCATGAATGCCCCGTAGTTACAACCCCGGCTGTCTCCCGTAACTGTTCTTCTTCCTCTTCCTCTTCGTCATCAGATAATACTGTTTCTGCTTCTGTCTGTTGCTGTCTACCCGAGGACCGATTCCTCCCTCGTCTCTCATCTTCACGTACTGCCTTTATCACTTCGGTCACTACAGACGTTAAGATCGTCTGCATGACTTGGTGCACCTCCTCGATCACTGTTTCTTTCACCGAGGCTCTCACATCATCACTCTCATCCACTCCCCCCGAGGGAGTAGTATTAGGTTCTTCGGGAACCTTCTTCTCTTGTCTAGGCCTTCCTCTTGTGGCTCGTGGTTCCGCACCACTTCCGCCACTGCCTCCACTAAGTGGGGCTTTAGATGATCTACCTCCGACCATCTTCTATCACACTGGAAGATTCAAACACCAACACGGTCATTCAATGAAATAGCTCAGTTTATGTCAAGTATAGTAAGTCCCTAATTACAGTGGCCAGTTGTGATTAGCCACTTACTCTACTCTTCACACCCTGAGCATTACCTGTCCTGACTACATTAGTATCTAAGTCTAACAGTACACATAAACACATAACGTGCGCACGTAATCATGATTAACTTTAATAAAAATACCTGATGGCACGCAGCTACTCAGATGGCATTCTCTTCCCTTTCTGTCCCATTTTCAGTATAAGTTTAGGTTCATTTTAAAAATTTTACCCATTTCACTTAAACTTTGGCTCTGATACCAACTTGTAAGGCCCCGTTCCCGGGCACCTTACAGTTGGTCGTCATTACCCATAAAACATACATTTAATACAACTTAATAAAACCATGCAGCGGAAACTTTAAATTTACTATAAATGCTTTTGCAAGGTAATACAACACCCGTTACAAAATATCGTTTGTTTGCATTACAATATAAAAACATTAACAAAAGAATGCCATCCCAAAAGAGCTGAGTAGCCGCCTCGTGCCATCCTCAGCAACACTACCTGCCAACTGGAAAACACATAAAAGTCAGCGTTGTTGAGTGAGTTCTAGTTTTATAATAAAACATACTTTTACTTATTTATAAGTATCCTTTCGTGAATGCGTTCATACATCATACGTACACAGAGATAATATTCGTTATTATCTTCATTATTCATTATTCATCGTTATCTTTAACTTCTCGTATGGATTCTGTCAGGCTTTACCCACTTCATAGCACTTGGCTATGATTACTGTGGTTGAATGACAAGAATCCCGTTCATACTTACTTGCACACATTGAAAGGTGAATTGTACCAATACCATATGCTACACCCCGATCGTTATTAGCTACCGGGCCGAAGTCAACATATGAACAACAAAACGTATGCCACGGTACTAGAGGTAAGCGGTAGAGGTACCATGACCATGGTCGATCACAGAGAAGGACCAATCGCGTTATTCAATGCTTGCAAGACATAATTCGTTCGTTCATTAATGCATGTATCCATCATCATTCTTCTTACTTGCACATTGAAAGGTGAATTGTACCAATACCATATGCTTCACCCCGATCGTTATTAGCTACCGGGCCGAAGTCAACATATGAACAACAAAACGTATGCCACGGTACTAGAGGTAAGCGGTAAAGGTACCATGACCATGGTCGATCACAGAGAAGGACCAATCGCGTTATTCAATGCTTGCAAGACATAATTCGTTCGTTCATTAATACATGCATTCATCATCATGTTCCTCTTTCATTATCTTTCACTTTACGTTACATAATACTTCATTAGTTCATTCTCGTTATTCATAAAGTTTCAGAAAGATAAACATGCACAATTACAAGGAACATACACACTCATCATACGTATCATACATTCATCATCATACATTCATCATCATACGTAGCATCATACCATACTTAACAATATTTTAATAATATTGTTAACAATATTACACTGATAATAATATTAGTAACAATAAGGGTTAACCATAATCATCATTACATGCATGAAACATCATCATTTGTTAACCCTAGTCAGCCCTAGTCAAAACCTCGAACTTCGGTATTTCAGGAAATTTCTGAAAAATTCTAAGTGTCCTAGGCGTTTGAGCCCTGTTGGGCGTATAAGCCCTCTGGCCGTATGACCCCTGTTAGGCGTAAGAGCACTGCTGAACTTTTCATCTTATACTTAAAATTTTCATCTGGTCATACGACCACACTGTTGGTCGTATGAGCACTATTGGTCGTACCATTCCCTAGACTTAGAAACATGTTCTGATCATACGACCACACTGTTGGTCGTATGACCACTAGTGGACTCATCATCATACTTAGAAAAATTCACTTGGTCATACGACCACACTGTTGGTCGTATGAGTCCTATTGGACCAACACTTAGAAATATAACTTGGTCATACGACCACACTGTTGGTCGTATGAGTCCTGTTAGACTCATCAACACTTAGAAAATTATATTTCCTGGTCATACGACCACACTGTTGGTCGTATGAGTCCTATTGGGCTTTAACACTTAGAAAAATCCTGGTCATACGACCACACTGTTGGTCGTATGAGCACTGGTGGACTCATCAACTTGTGCTTATTTATTCTAAGTCCCAATTTCAGCCATATTAGCAACCTGTTCAAATCCCAAACATCATAATGCCTAGTTCTAAACATATACATATGATTCTAGGCATAAATCTAACATAAACATAAACATACATACATTCTTTTCATACGGGTGTTAACCCAAATTTTATAAAAACTATTTACATGCGTTTTCCAGCCCCAAAATGTTTAAAACAAGTAAAAAGGGGTCTAGAACTCACCTTAATTTGCCTTCGGGTTTTAGATGTCCTTTCCTTGAACGTCTCAGTCGTTTATACACCTAAAACACACACACAGTGCAACCCGAACACACTAGTTACATTTATAAGCTCATAAATGGTTCTAGAATCGTCCTAAATATCATAATTCGAGATTTCTTACCCAAAAACTTCGAATTTCTCAGGTTCTTCTTTAAAAATCCCGATGGTTTTCTGCTCCTGCTGCTTTCTCTCTCTAAAATATCAAATGAATGAATACTCAGGCAACGTGGGAGGCCATACCACCTTTTCTATCAAATTAATAGGGAGTTTGCCCATTTGGCACTTTTGGCCCTTCCACTAAAGCAGACTTTTTATTTCCTTCTCCTTTCTTTCTATTTCATTCTTTTAATTTCTTTAATAAGAAATTACGGGTGTTACAAAACAGCTTTATGAGTTTTAGTAAACTTTTCATATGAAATATAATGAGCGAAAGGGTATACCCTTGTCAATGAGGGTGCTTGATCAGACATGGGTAAAGTTTGATCGGTGAATGGTGGCATGTCGATAATAAAGTCTTCTCCTTGCTTTTACCCGACTTCCGATTCTTTATTGTCTAATTGACTCATTATTTTTTACAATAGTTTTACTATTGGTTTGGTGGTTTTACGGATAATGAGCCTCAGTCTCAATGATCATCCCATCATCACGAATTTCGTTTTCATTCACAGATTTCATATGGGCCTCACAATCAACAAATGTTCCTTCATGCTTAGCCTGGTTTAGGTTTTGTTGGTGGCAGTACGCTCAACATTAACCTTAGGCTCATGTCAATGTTTAGGCCAATAGCTTAGCTTTTAATTTCTTATGGAACATCAACATCTTTATAATAACATGATGGAAAACTAAAAAGGTTTTCATTTTCCTTTTTATGGACAATTTTGGCATTACCATAAGAAGAATATTTTCAATAAACTTGACATCCTTTGACAACATGATTTTGTTATGTTTTGTGTTGTAAATTTTATACCACCTTGAGTAATCAAAAAATACCTTGAGTCTCCCCCTTAATTCAAACTTCTCTCCCTTCGTATCTGAATTTTTAAGATAAGCTAAAGATGTAAAACTGTCATGTGTTCATAATCGCGCTTTCATCCAAAAACAATTTCAAATCGAGCTTTGTTGTCAATGGTTTCAATTGGGAGGCACCCGCTTGTTATGTGCTAGTATTCATCTTTGTAATCAGAAAAATTATCAAGTGAATAATTTGAAACTTAAAATATTTGTGTTTGTTAGTAGATAGTTAACTTAGATTTATATTTTTTAACTACTGATCACTAGAAAAGTCTTGCTAGTTTATTACCCGATCCAACATTGAGTGTGTGTGTGTGTGTGTTTATATATGGTTAGGATATTCTTTTTTCAGAACTTGGTTTATTTTAAGAACTTGTAGAATTAATCTGAACTACTCATTCTATTTTGATCTATATTTATTGAAAATTGTATAATTGTGAACTTTCAAATATTTCTCTTTCCAATTAACTAATTCATTAGTTACCATTTTTCTAGAGGGTGGACCTTGGAGCAACTGGTAAGGTTGTTGCTTTGTGACCTTGAGGTCATGGGTTGTAGCCGTGGAAACAGACTCTTGCACAAAATTGTGCAAGGAAAGGTTGCGTACATCAGATCGCTTCGTGATCCGACCCCTCCCTTGACCCTGCGCAAAGCGGGAGCTTCATGCACCGGGTACGCCCTTTTTTTATTAGTTATCATTTTTCTCTCTTCTCTCATCTTTACATTATATAGTTAATTTTTAAAATAGTAATCTAGTTACTCTTTTTCATCTATTATATTTATGTACATATTTATACCAATATTTTTTGAAAGAAATGATACGTGTATACATGAATGTGTATTCAAAATGTAAAAGGATAGAATGATATTTAAATGTGTATGAAAACTAGAATTCACTCAACATTATTAATTTTATATGCGTATCATTTGACAAGTAAGGTGTAGAGTTGAGTTGAGGCAGACGTGGTGATGATAGCTACCGGGAGAATTCATGTCTAGCATCCGTAGTTTTCAAAGAATGAACATATGATTATAGTATGTGATGTTTAAATACACTTTGATTTTTCCTTAAGACAATTAAAGTTATTATGCTTATCGAATTCTAAATTACAAATGATTGAGTAATTATTTTAATTAGTTACACCCATACACTTGATTTAAAAGTGATTTTAATAAATTCAATTTTATCTACATGACACCTAATTGACATTTTAACTAAAAATTAAGTTAAAATCATAGTCTTATTCCTAGATGATTTACCTACAAGGTAGGTTGCCAAACCTTCGTGGCTTTTTTTTAATTGCTTACGTGAAATAGGAAAGAATATTTATATACAATGAATTAAATCTAATTAATTAAATAATACAATAAGCAACAACCGATTAAATTTTGTATTATCACCAAGAATAAGCATCTAGGACGGCAATAAGAACTATATTTATTTGTTTGGAATTTCGGCTTTTTTGAATTTTGTATCGGATATATATTTGTTAGGGTTGTTTTTGGATGAATTGGACTTTTTAGCCAACTAATCGAAATTAATTTTGTTTTGGAAGGTATGGTATGTGAAGGATGATAATAAACGTAACTAGGCTTATTCCTTCACGCGCGTTGCGCGGTGAATGGACGCGTTAAACTTAAGCTCGGATAAGCGCAAACACATGTATTCTATTGATTATAACATTTATACGTACGTGAACACTTTTCAGCATCATACTTGCCGACATTCCAAAGTAACAAAAACAGGCTCGTAAAGAAATGTATCATCACACCCAAGAATTTTTCAAACGGGTCCCCACAAATCAATAATCAAAGGCATCATACTAACCAACAAAATCAACAATAACCTCACAGACAACAGGCTTTGACAGGGCGACATCACGTGTTATGAAGCTGATGGTTCCAAAAGAATGCGCCAACGGAGTAATGAGTACACACCGAGCCGACTGATTTTGCTAAACTCGTTTAGTTATTAAAATAAGAACAGTAAAGAAGACATTAATTTGATTTACAGTAGACCGCATAAACACTATAGTAATACCAAACAATCGGCCAAAGATAGTAAAGTTTTTGAAATATCTAAGGACATGTCAATACCCATAAAGAACAATTAGAACAAAAGTAAAATATATTAAAGCCTCTCATAAATCCACCCACCAAGTTTCAAGCCATAGTTTCCATTTATAATAGAAAAACATAAATAGCCCGTATGTCATAGTCAAATCATCAGGTTAGTCTCTCATTTTGATTCTATGATTTTGTATGTGTTAAATTCACACGCAAAGATATGCAAGTTAAAAGACTACATGTGTGCATCAACACATCAAATGACAAAATAAGAACATAAATTCCGGAAAATTTGATACCTTGAAACTAAAAGTAATCTCGATCTCTTCTTCTCAGGTCAACATGGCCAGAATTTCTGCAAAATCCTCCATGGAATAGGTCACTAAAACGATCGCAACGCCATTAAAATCCTCCAAATAAGGTCACAATCAAACGATTAGATGATTACTCCTAGTCGTCCGACATCCTCACCCTTTTCATCTAGAAACCCACCGCCGTAACCCCGAATCAGAAACCTTTCCTCTCTGACATCTTTAGCTCCAATTTATTTCTGCACGGTGAAAGTTAGGTCCTCTTTAAACCTCTTTTCTTCTACTTTCACCAAACCATAACTACTCCCCACAACCTACAACTCCATGTCAGATTTCAAAATTGCTTGGACTCTAACGGTGGCGAAGAATGTGGAGCATGGAGAGGCCAAAGAAACTGACGAAGGAGTGCGGTTGTGATCTGTGGCTTGATAGATGAAAACCATGGGAGATCCATGAATGTTCCATAGAATGATGATAGTGGTGGAAATGTGTTGCCGTTAGCCACCGAGATGTGGCGGATGTCAGCATCAGGTGTTTTGATATCGAGGGGTTGGTATGAGATTTGATATATAGGTCTTCATCGGATAACAGTTAATGGCCGATTACGCGATCAAGATCTGCGTGGTCGAAGCGATGAGTGTGGATTTCATCGTTTTGGTTTGATGGTGGGTCATCCATTCCGGCAGCTCAAGACACACCTCTACAATCACAGTACCTCATCAACATCACAACCCTAATACCTTGGTTAAGCTCCACGTGTTATATAGAAGGACAGTCGTGGAGAACGTGGCGAGAGGAGAAGCAGTGTGGCATAAGGAGGAACAGGAAGCCAAGTGGATACGCAGAGAAAATAAATGAACATCTCAGATACATAATCCCCCTTGACCCACTAAACGCCAAGTTTTGCTACTGTTCATCAAGTTTCTAAATTCATAGTATAGAAATAGAATAGAATTGTACATAGGTCTTTCAAACCACTAAGTGATGGATTGTATAGCGTGACCGTTATGGCTTTGAATTTAGATTTCACTGTAAATTTTGATATCAAATTTATAGGTTCCATCCATTTATCCTATTATTTCATTTAGATCTAGCATGATTTTTTAGTTTTAATTCTGTATTTGATTATGGTTATGAACACATGTGAGTCGTTTGGAAAAGTAATGATTTGGATTAGTTTTTTAATTATGAGTTGCTAATTCCACGAAAGCAATATAAAAGAAAAAAGAATACGAAAAGAAATGCTATGTAGGCATGGTAACCTGCTATGGAGGCAAATTATTTAGGATTTGTACACTAACTTTAAATTGAGTGATAAACAGGAAAAAAAATAATTAAAGGTGCTTAATTAGAACAAATATGAAAGCCGGTTATATTTCTATAAAGTTTTCCTTATAATAACGTTGCTTATTTAAGAAAATAATACTTCTTTATGTGATATCGATAATAATTCATAAAATTATACCAGATTAAAGATAAAAAGATATGTCCTACTTGACATTGTTGAAAATTCAAAAAAAATTTACCTAGAAACAAAGGAAACAACAAAAACTTCCAACCATAATTGCTTATGTCCATTGTAAAACTTGATTTCTTGTATTCCTCATCCAACTTTATTTATTTTTTCTTGTTTTATTAGCTACAAACAAAGAGGATTTTATATTCTTTTGTTTATATCTAAGTATCTCCTAAACTTTACCTCATTTGAACATGAAGATGCTTACCATGAAAGGCCTTATTTTTCTTTGTGTTTTAGGTTTTGTTTCTACAGTTAGTTCAACAGGGAATAGTTCGGGAGGAACTATTGATGGATCAGAAACATGGGGCTACATTGAAGTTCGTCCTCGTGCGTTCTCATGTTGCCATTGCTGGTCTCATTGACAGAGGGAGCATAAAACCTCTACCTCTGATTTTTTTTTATTATTATTTTGTTTACATTGTAGGAGCACACATGTTTTGGTGGTTGTACAAGAGCCCGAATCGAGTTGAAGATCCGTCCAAACCTTGGCCAACAATTCTATGGCTCCAAGGAGGCCCTGTAAGTACTGAACTGGGAAGAATAATTAATAAAGGACCAAAAATTGTGTAAAATCGTCATATATTGTTTTTTTCCTACATATTCATCCGAAACAAATCACTAAACTACTCCAAGAATACTAATACATATAACCAGCAGCAAACATATATAGTTCATTTGGTAAATTGATGATGACCATGCGTGTTGATTTGAATTCTATATCTTAATACACTAGGAGTTGAAGGTATATATGTTATAGTGAAATAACTATAATTCATTATACTTATGATGGATCCTTGTCAATTTATGTTAGGGTGGGTCTGGGGTGGGCTTTGGAAATTTGGAGAAATTGGGCCATTGGATGTCAACTTGAAGCCAAGAAACTCAACATGGCTTCAGAAGGCTGATCTCTTATTTGTGGTATGTTTTCAGCTTCATATGCCTGAAAAATATATTTTATTTTTCATTGTCATGAAAAAGTTGATTTTATGATTCCAGGATAGCCCCGTAGGAACCGGATTTAGTTACGTAGAGGACGATAACTTGTTTGTCAAAACCGATTTAGAAGCAGCGGCGGATTTAACTACATTGTTGAAGGCAATCTATAACGTAAATAAGACCATTCAAAAGAGTCCACTTTACATATTTGCAGAATCTTATGGAGGGAAGTTTGCAGTTACCCTTGGACTTTCCGTGCTACAGGCTATCAAAAAAGGCCAACTCAAACTTCAACTTGGAGGTATTGCTTTTATTATGATGGATTATTTGAACAAGTGGCAAGTAATTTGTGCAAACATGCATATACTGATTTTGTAGTAAAATAAAAAAATAACAAATATGTCTACTTGTGGTAACCATAATAATTGATAAGAAACATCTTTTCATATGAAAATGTGTGTAAAAGGGGTCTTACTAAAGTCTTGTAAAACTGATTATTCTTGTAAGACTAAATTATCATTTTGGCCCGTGTGGTTTAATCATTTTAACACTTTTGGCCCAACAAATAATTTTGACATATCAACTCCAAACATTACATTACTTAACTGGTTTAACCCCTAATACTAATTTGTTAACTTTTTCCACTTAAGAGTAAGGATTTATTGGTCATTTGACACCTTAAGGACTATTAATGTAAATTTCAAATGTTTAGGGTTGTTTATGTACATATTCAAAACTACCAAAACAACCACCACTCACCACTACCGGTTGCTACCACCAGACCCCAGCTCTGTCATATACTAATCGACGCCTACATCATTGGCGAAGCTTTTAAGGGGCCGGGGGGGGGGGGGGCGCCGCCCCCCCTATTTTTTCGTCCGTAGTGTTAAATTTTAGCCTGATAGTGTAAAATTTTGGCCCGGTAGTGTAAATTTCTATATAAATATCTAGTTCGCCCCCCCCCTGAAAAAAAATCATTTCGCCCCCATCCCCCCTACAAAGTTGGTTAAGCTCCGCCACTGGCCTACATTCGTGCCAACCATCAATGTCCATCATCTTCGATCACAAGTGTCACCACTCATATACCATTGATGCTCTCTATTTACGCAAAACTACACTACTATCACAGCATGAGCCACCGCCACCGCTGTCTCCCCTTCTTTTGTTTCCTTCTTCCCTACCACCACAACCCTAATACCACCGCCAACCACCAAATTCCATCACCACTACACTGGTTGCCGATGTTTAACCCCATTTCCATCCTAATAAAACCTTCCTACTTACATCATCATTGAGTAAATAAAGTTTTAATGCCCTAACCCCTGTCACAGACCCCTAGATCAGCTGATAGACCCACTCAGTGGTGTTAACAACCCATCTTTAATTCTTACCACCGATTGCAGGTGATTTGAGGCTGAGTCCTCCCCCTTGTTCCTATAAGATCCGCCACTGATATTTATAAGTGATTTAAGGTGTCGATAACTATAGACAAAAATGATTACAGGTGATGAGGCCATGTTGACTTGTTTTGCCAGTGGAGTTGTTTGGTGATGGTGGGGGTTGTAGAAAAATAATTGTGGATAGTGGTCTAAGGCTGAATAGAGTATAATAATATGTTAGGTGCTTAATTTACAAGGACGATGATGATGATGATGACAAGTTTGTAGGGATGGTGGTGGGTGGAGGATCTGGGGGTTTGTGGTTGTGTTAGGTGGTGGAGGTGGATGTGTTAGATGGTGGTGCTGGTGGTTGTGTTAGGTAGTGGTCGTGGTTGTGTTAGGTGGTCGTTGGATTGATAAATTTAAAAATATATATAAATAACCCTAAAGATCTGAAATTTACATTAACAGGCCTTAAGGTATAATCAACCCTTACACTAAACAGATAAAAAGTCAACAAAGTTAGTGTCAAGCGCCAAAATAGTTATGAAATAAAACGTTAGGTGTTCATATGTTCGAAAACTCTATTTTGGGCCAAAAGCATT
>JABSNV010000428.1:0-52500 GCA_024085815.1 Flaveria linearis | reverse complement strand
TTCTATAACCCTGACCAAGAATTTATCTTCGGTTTCAAATACATTACCACTATCTTCAAAAATTTTCTAGCAAACACCACTGCCACCACTATTAAGAAGAATGATCACCACCGTAACCTTCAATTTTGCCCAAAAACTCGGTACATCTGCATCCCTATGTAGCCTACAAAAACTCCCTCCAATAAGCTCTTGTCACTACAATAAATTGTTTGCTTAGATAAAACAAACCATACTTATCAATTAAACTTATTAATTATCTTCTTTAATCCTAGAAAATAATTCATCTTTTCTTTCCAAATGTTACCACAATCTTCAAAAAGTTGCTTCAAGATTTCAAAATATCCACCTCTAAGTATGAAAACCATAGTCATGATCATCTCCAATTTAAGAACATATCCCATTTAACATCAAACAATATTGATCGACGGTGATTTAGGACAACATTTATTTTTCTTTACCATGTCCACTCTAACGAGTATGGATTAAACCCTTTTTTCATCTTTTATAACCCCTAAAAACACCACTCCTCATGAGAGGATCAATAGGGGTGTTTGGTTTGCGGAATTTGTTGAAATTGAAATCAAAAAAAAATTGTATTTGTAATTCAATATTTTCTAAAGGATTTGGAATTCAAGGTAATTAGAATCTATAAAGGGAATTTAAATTCCAAATCCATTTTTAGTGACAAAACACTTATTACGGAATTGGAATTTATCACCCATTGCAAATCGTAACCACCCCCATGACCACTGATCACCACCGTTACATACCATTGACAACCGTCGCCATTGGCAATCGACTGCAACCACCAACCACGCCCAACGACCGTACCAGTTACTGAAAACTAACCATATCCCACCATCCCACCAACCGATCACACCAGCCGCCGAGAACCGACAGTCTCCATCGAGCGCGTCTAAAGCCAACGTGGTTTGGAGACGATGGTCAGTGGTCAGTGGTCACTCGAGGGCGCGGTCGAAGGTGGAGGTCGGCGACAGCAGTCAGCGACGGTCGACGGTGAAAAAGAGTAGAGAGAAACAGAGAGAGATTATTCTTTCAAAAACATTTTAGCTATGAATGTAAATTAGGTAAACTTTGTTTTTGCCACCTTTATAGGTCCCATTTAATGGTTTTCATACAAAAGTTTTAAAATTATGACTTTACTCTTTGTGGTTCACAGTCCATCTCAATTAACTTAAACCGACTTATACCGTAAAATAATTTCGTTAATTACACTGGTATATTAGTCATTTTACTAATAGGGGGCTTAGAAACACCTTTTTTATTAATGCGTGATATGGCCTTGGTAAGGCAATAACAATAGGTTAGATAATGTGATAGAGGTGGCGATGAGTGCCTTAATGGTGCAAAATAGGCCGTGGCGACCGATGGTGATGGTTGGGCTAAGTTAGGGTTGATTCTAATGGGAAATGAGGAGAAGGTGCTATGGTTTCTAGTTTCTAGCATGAGAATATGGTAATGGTTTCTAGTTTCTAGTATGGTGTGGCGATGGTTAAAGGGATGAGAAGGTGTGGGGGTAATGCTCATGTTGTGGTGACAGTAATGGTCGTAATTTCTGGTTGACAAACGACTGGAGAGTGATCTCGACATCATTCTCACCAGTTGTGAGGGTGACGTTTGTCCAGAATTGTTGTAGGGATTCGGCGTATATGGTGGGATTCAAAAGAAAGGCCGTTTGATATGGGGATTCAACTATCAGATCGATGGCGTCATCGAACTTGTTCCAGAAAGCTGATTTGGTAAGGTAGGCTACACAGTTATGGCGTGGTTTGAGTTGCATGGTCGTCATTAATGCAGGAGGAAAGTTTAGAGATTTTGAATAATAAGATTGTGAGAATGGTGGTGGTGGTGGTGGTGGTGGTAATAATAATTGTAATGATAATACCTATAAGAAAGAAATAAAGTCAACCAATAAGGCATTTCTAGATATTATTGTCAATTGTTATTATAGGATATCATAAAAGTCAAGTAATAAGGCATTTCAAGTGTGACTTTTGGATCTATATTAATCTCACCAAGTAGGAATTTAGGTTGCCGATGTGCACATGAGTTTATTATATCAAGTACTTGTTAACACTAACTGGGTATCCATCATATTTCCACAAATGACCCGCTAGAACACTTTTTCTGAACTTGAGGAACATGGCCATGACCTAAGATCTATATTAATCTCTAATACAGGAATCCAAATTTCTAATTAATGCAAGAACACTAACTTTAAAAAAATATATACAATATGATTGATGAAGTAAATATTTTCTTTTTTGGCTCCTGTATTACCTATTTCCTCGACTTCATGTGTGCTTTACTTAATCTCTTTTGGGGGAAAATATAACCAAAGTATATCTTTTGATCAGAGGTTGAATCGATCATCAGAAGAAGAATTAGGCCAAAATTAGGATACATTCTGGAAAAATCAAACTTCCATAAAATCAAGATTTTAAAATCTTTAAACGGAAATCATTATTTGATCAAAATCACATGGAAAAAAAGTGAAGTTTACTTTAATAATTATTCATTTATAGTTTGTTTTTTTAAAGATTTGTGCATTGTGTTCAAAAGCTGATACCTAAATCAAAATGACTAACATACCCTTAATTCTAAAAAAATGAAAAAAAAAAGTTTAACAAAGTTAACGAGGTTTACTAAAATGATGAAAATTGAAAACCACGATGGCTCTCATGGAAACAAATATAAAAATAAAAAGTAATGAATGTAGCAATTCTAGCAAAGCCACAGTGATAAAAACAAAATTTTACTTTTGTTATTTAAACATAAAGGCTTACTGACAAATGGCGCATATTTTAGGATTTTTACAACTTCATGTTGGATGATGGGAATAGTCCGGCTGTATCAAAAACAAAATCATCTAGATACGTTGGAAACTATGCGATGATCTCACAAGCTAACGCTCCGGACCTTAGTTCCGTTATGAATGGTCCGATCAGAGAGAAGCTCAAGATAATTCCAACGAACGTTACGTATGTATGCTCTTAAATCTACATAGATAAGCGTTTTTACCATAGTTTGTATCTTCATATTATAGCAAATTAAATTTTAATAATCTAAACCCTTACTTATTGACCGATAATAATACATACTATTGATTTGACGGCTAATAATCTCAACTATTATTGTTATTACTAATAACAATCTCAGTTGTATAATTATCATACATTCACACTTTATTCGTATTTAATTTAGGATTGATTTAGCTTGTATGTTTTTTCATTTCATTCATATTTATTATTGTAACAAAATCGATTCGAAATCAATGGTAAATTTTTAATAATTATTTTACTGTGATATTATTAATAATAAAAATTAAAGTTGGGATTGATACCGGCCAAATAAAAAATATAGATTATTATCGGCAAATGAACAATAGTTTGGATTATTAAAAAATTTCTCTTATATTAATGACCATCATTGTTGTACGTGTTACAGATGGGGAGGGCAAAGTGGCAGTGTGTTCTCTGCTATGGAAGGAGACTTCATGAAACCGAGAATTACAGAGGTAAATTTTCGAATATTTGACGTCTATTTCCTGTTGAGTGGTGAAGCCACCAATTCAGTAGTGGCAAACAAATTGGTCAAAAAGGAAAAGGAAGAACCATCCAGTTTTTGTGGCTTTAGACAACCATGTTTCCAGACACTTTGTTTTCACTATCTAATATCATCTCAGTCTTTATAAATAGAGATCAAAACTGTATTTGTAAATCATCCATGTACCTCTGAACATCACTGAACAAATACATCCTAGTTACCGAGAGTGGACGTAGGTCAATACTGGACTGAACCACTATAAATCTTCGTGTGTTCTTGTGGTTGTGTTGATTGTGTTCGTGTGTGTGATATCGTCCGATCCTAACAACTGGTATCAGAGCCAGTGGCTCTCGGTCAACACACGAACCAGTAATCAAACAGAGAAGGGAGAAGAAAAAGGAGAAACTGACCTGTTAAAATCGAGACTAGGGTTTCGATTTGGAGACCTCTCTGTTCCCGTTCTAGACAGCCGCAGCCGCCTACCGGTCAGCCGCAGCCGCCTACCGGTCAGCCGCCTCCAGACAGCCGCAGCCGCCAACCGCAGCCGCCTACCGGTCAGCCGCCTCCAGACAGCCGCAGCCGCCGCTGCCTTCCCCCTCCTCGCCGTCGCTGCCACGCCAGATCGCGATTTTGTACACCGGAATCCTAGACGATCGGTCCGACGCCGCAGCATCGCTGGTGTCGCTTGCTCGTGACAACGATCGCTACGGGAAGCTGATAATCGAAGAGGGTGGAGTCAACCCTTTGCTGAAATTGGCGGAAGAGGGTTTCCTCTTTTTTTTTGTGGTTTGCTTGCTCACAAAGGAGGGAGAAGAGAGCAGATTTTTTTTTGGAGAAGAAGACTCTGTGGTGGAAAAGGAGAGCAAAAATTTCTTGTGCTGTTGGAAGTAAAGGAGAAGCACGTACAGGTGCTCTTTATTTCTGTTTGGAGAAATTGAGTTTCTAAGTTGAAAAGAAAGGCCCCTGCACTTTTTTTTACAAAGTCTCCATCATTCACAATTTGGTTGTTTATCGCCGTTCAAAGCTCGAAAAAGATAAGTTTCTTGCTTTCGTATATTATTTCCATAAATTACTACTTAGCAGCACGAACCCGTTTGGTCAGTAGTAATTTGATAATTTTTTTAATGGCAGAGGACGGTAAAATCAAGATTGATAAGTTTGATGGAACCGATTATGGATTTTGGAAAATGCAAATTGAAGACTTATTATATCAGAAAAGTTTGCATTTACCAATGTTGGGACAACAACCAGATGACATGTACGATGATGAATGGAAGCTGTTGGATCGACAAGCCTTGGGTGTAGTTAGGCTTTCATTAACAAAGAGTGTTGCGTATAACATTGTTAATGAAACAACTACTTATGGAGTATTTAAGGCTTTGTCCAACATGTACGAGAAGCCGTCCGCTTCCAACAAAGTGTTCCTCATCAAACAATTGGTTAACACGAAGATGAAGGAAGGCATGTCGGTTGCCGCTCACATAAACGAGTTCAACTCGATTATTTCTCGTTTATCCTCAGTAGAAATAAAGTTTGAAGATGAAGTAAAAGCGCTCCTCCTTTTATCATCCTTGCCCGACAGTTGGTCAGGCACAGTCACAGCTGTTAGTAGTGCATCCGGCACTACCAAACTCACTCTTGAGAGTATTCGTGACTTGATCATAAATGAAGATATCAGACGGAGAAGCAATGAGACTTCTAGTTCTAGTTCTTTATTGCACACAGAAAGTAGAGGAAGAAGAAACGAAAGAGGTCATAATCGAGGCAGGTCAAAATCTAGAAGAAGGGGGCAGTCTAAGAACCGAAAAGACATTGAATGTTGGAATTGCAAAGAAAAGGGTCATTTTAGAAGCCAATGTCCAAAACCATCAACATCCAAGAAAGAAGTCAATCATGTTGCATCTGAAGAATCTGATGACACTCTCATATGTTGTGTTGAGAATGATGTGGAATCCTGGATTATGGATTCGGGTGCCTCTTTTCACGCTATCTCATGCCCAGATATGGCAAAGAATCTGCGAACAGGTAACTTTGGTAAAGTTCGTTTAGCCGATGATCAAATGCTTAATATCACAGGTATTGGAGATGTAGACTTGAAGACCTCATTAGAAACTATATGGACATTAAAAAATGTCAGGGTTATTCCTAACTTGAGGAGAAAATTGATTTCAGTTGGAAAATTGGACGATGAAGGGTTCAATGTTCACTTTGGGGGTGGAATATGGAAAGTGATCAAAGGCAATATGGTGATTGCCAAAGGAAAGAAGAAAGGCACTTTGTACATGGCAGATGTTTCAGCCGAAGAGGTTCATGCAACGACCTCAGATCCGAGTCCATCAACTTTATGGCACAATCGACTCGGACACATGGGCGAAAAGGGATTGAAGATTTTGGCTCAGAAAGGGAAGTTTCCAGACTTGAAGAAAGTGGAAACCGAATTTTGTGAACCTTGTGTTCTTGGCAAAAAAAAAGGGTTTCTTTTGAGAAAACAGGGAGAACACCAAAAGCTCAAAAATTAGAGCTTGTTCACACGGATGTATATGGACCAACAACAGTTTCATCTCTAGGAGGCTCAAGCTACTATGTTACCTTCATCGACGATTCAACACGCAAGGTATGGGTCTATTTTCTTAAACATAAATCTGGTGTATTTGATGCTTTTAAGATATGGAAATCTGCTGTTGAAAATGAAACTAATCTGAAGGTAAAGTGCTTGAAGTCAGACAATGGTGGTGAATACATTAGCAAACAGTTTATCAGCTATTGTGCTAAGAAAGGGATCAAGATGATCAGAACGGTTCCAGGAACTCCTCAGCAAAATGGTGTAGCTGAGAGAATGAACAGAACACTGAATGAGAGGGCTAGAAGCATGAGGTTGAATGCCGGGATGCCCAAAACATTCTGGGCAGATGCAGTTAACACTGCAGCCTATTTGATTAACCGATCACCATCTGCTCCCTTGGATTTTAAATTGCCAGAAGAAATGTGGCAAGGAAAGGAGGTAAGTCTCGAACACTTACGTGTCTTTGGTTGTAGTGCTTACGATTTGTTAGATGACAGGGACAAGCTAGACTCAAAGTCCAAGAAGTGCACATTCATTGGTTATGGGTCTGGAGAAATGGGTTACAGGCTTTGGGATAATGAAGGCAGGAAAGTAATCAGAAGCAAGAATGTCGTCTTCAATGAAAACGAATTATACAAAGACAGAAACACCAAGAGACAAGAAGTTCAGAAAGAAAGTGTTGAGTTTGAAAGTGGTGGAAAAAGAAAAGAAGCTTCAGTCAACATTCCAGAAAATGGGAATGAGTCAAGCGACAGTGAGAGCTCAAGGGATGATTCTAGTAATGATTCTGAGGAAGAAGAAGAAGAAGTTGCTCCTTAAACTCCAGAATCCCCAGTAACACCTCAATTTCAACCAAGAAGATCCTCCAGAGTCATCAGACCACCAAACAGATATTCACCATCTGTCAATTACATACTTCTGATAGAAAATGGTGAGCCCAGTGTTATTCAGAAGCCATGGGGATGAAAGATTCATTGCAGTGGGAGCTAGCAATGAAAGATGAAATGAAGTCGCTTGAGAAGAACAAGACCTGGCACTTAACAAAGCTTCCAGCTGGGAAGAAAGCTCTTCAAAACAAATGGGTCTTCAGGGTCAAGGACGAACATGATGGTACCAAACGGTACAAAGCAAGATTGGTAGTCAAGGGTTTCAACAGAAAGAGGGAATTGATTTCAACGAAATTTTCTCTCCAGTGGTGAAGATGACTACAATCAGACTTGTTCTCAGCATTGTAGCAGCAGAAGGCTTGCATCTAGAGCAGCTAGATGTCAAGACAGCTTTTCTACATGGTGACCTAGATGAAGACATCTACATGACACAACTAGAGGGTTTTCAGGTTAAAGGCAAAGGAAACCTGGTGTGTAAATTGAAGAAGAGCTTGTATGGTCTAAAACAAGCGCCAAGACAATGGTATTTGAAGTTTGATAACTTCATGAGAAGAGTTGGTTACAAGAGATGTGACAATGATCCTTGTTGTTACATTAAGAAGTTCAAGGGTTCTTATATCATTCTACTACTCTATGTAGATGATATGCAGAAATCAAGAAATTAAAGAAGCAAATGTCTGAAGAATTTGAGATGAAAGACTTGGGAACTGCAAATCAAATACTCGGGATGAGTATTCTCAGAAACAAAGATGGTTCTTTGACACTCTCTCAAGAAAAGTACATTAAGAAAGTGTTAGAGAAATTCAGCCTTGAAGATGCCAAGATCAAAAGCACACCTTTGGGAAGTCACTTTAAGCTTTCTAAAGATCAGTCACCAAAATCAGATGAAGGCAAAGAAGAAATGGCTAAAGTTCCTTATGCATCAGCAGTTGGTAGCCTCATGTATGCAATGGTATGCACGAGACCAGATATAGCTCATGCAGTGGGAGTTGTTAGTCGGTTTATGTCCAATCCGGGGAAAGAACATTGGGAAGCAGTTAAATGGCTGCTAAGGTATTTGAAGGGTACTTCAAAAGTGGCATTGCAATTTAAAGGAAAAGATGTTATTCTGAAGGGTTTTGCAGATGCAGATCTTGGTGGTTGCAAAGAGTCATACAAAAGCACCACCGGGTATGTCTTTACAGTGGGAGGCACTGCGGTAAGTTGGATGTCCAAACTACAGAAAAGTGTTGCCCTTTCAACCACAGAAGCAGAGTATATGGCAGTTGCTGAAGCAAGCAAAGAGCTTATATGGTTGAAGAATTTTCTCAACGAACTTGGCAAAGAACAAGATGATTATGCATTATTCTGTGACAATCAAAGTGCAATTCATCTTGCAAAGAATCCTGTCTTCCATTCGAAGACGAAACACATACAGCTGAGATATCACTTCATCAGAGAGCAAGTTAGTGAAGGCACTCTAAAGTTGAAGAAGATCAAAGGAAGTGAAAATCCATCTGCTATGTTGACTAAGGTTGTCACCTTAGAGAAGTTGAAGCTTTGCATAGCTTCAACTGGCCTTCAGGATAATTGAAGAGAAGGCCGGGTAACTAGGAAGGATCGAAAGATGGAAAGTTTACAGAAATACAGATGCATAGCTGAAGCACAGATGAAGATTGTTCCGTGGCTTCAAGTGGGAGATTGTTGAGTGGTGAAGCCACCAATTCAGTAGTGGCAAACAAATTGGTCAAAAAGGAAAAGGAAGAACCATCCAGTTTTTGTGGCTTTAGACAACCATGTTTCCAGACACTTTGTTTTCACTATCTAATATCATCTCAGTCTCTATAAATAGAGATCAAAACTGTATTTGTAAATCATCCATGTACCTCTGAACATCACTGAATAAATACATCCTAGTTACCGAGAGTGGACGTAGGTCAATACTGGACCGAACCACTATAAATCTTCGTGTGTTCTTGTGGTTGTGTTGATTGTGTTCGTGTGTGTGATATCGTCCCATCCTAACATTTCCAATGCAATGAAAACACATGTATGCCGACTTATATAACATGTATACGGGTCAGGTAATATATGTAAAGGCCGTATAATATAGTATGTGGCCTGCACACATATTTTATATGTCGGTAAATTAGTGCGAGTGACTGACGTGATAGGATGAATTTAGTTTAAAAGAACAGAAGAAGAATAGCATGATCGAGTTAGATGAGTTGTATTATAAAAGGTAAACTAGAAAAATATACTTCGGTTTTTAAATGTATTAAAATCTCCTACCACAAATTCACTTTAAACCTAAAACAACAATAAGGTGTTCACAAGTACAACTTTTGTAGCATTAGTCAGACAGAGTTGTAATAGTGAATGAAAGACAAAGTGTTAACGTCTATAATTATCAACACCGCGTATTAACCTACTCAAGTGGTGTAGCTAGGCAACTTAAAATTTTATGTAAGATATGATAGAAGCTGGTATGCATGTGTTACATCTTATCAATGAAAATATATTACTTTTGAAAAAATAGTAACATTTCATCAGTGGCTTTCATTTTTATCTTCCTTTTTTTCTAAAGCAAAGAGTTTGAAGAGCTTTTCCACACGTTACGGTTTTTGACAGAGACATGAACGAAATTTATCTAAAGATAACATCATTCGTATTTTCCTATCCAAATTAAATCCAAACTTTACCATAGTATAAATAGTTTTGTATTAAACGTATGGTATATATTTTTGACCAATATCTTCACATTTCCAAGCAATTCGTGTTTAAGAGGTGAGGGGTGTCAGACCTCTCAAATATTTAATAAAAAATTAATTAAAACACCACTTATATCTTTTAGACTTAATTACACGGGTGGTCCCTGTGTTTAGGTCAGATTTCACTTTTGGTCCTTAGCTTTCTAAAACTACATGGTTGGTCCAATAGTTGGCACAAACGAAACAAACTTGGTCCCTGAAGTGAATATCTGTTAAGTTTGACCGTTAAATGCATGTAAAATGACCCAATTACCCTTTAAAACTAAATATAAAACACTAAAATAACATGTGAACCCATCTCTGCACTTCATCTTCCCCATCCCCTTTTAGCTCCGATGACCACCGCCATTACCTCGTCGGAAAACCGACCACCGCCACCACCTCGTCGGAAAACCGACCACCGCCACCACCTCGTCGGAAAACCGACCACCGCCACCACCTCGTCGGAAAACCGACCACCGCTACCACCTCCTCGGAAAATCGACCACCGCCAGCACCTCGTCGGAAAACCGACCACCGCCACCATCTCCTCGGAAAACCAACCGCCACCACCAGCTCGTTGTAAACCCGACCCCAAATGGGTTCTCTTTCATCCACCTTCTTGACAGATTTCACGAACCGGGTCGGGTCGAAACTCGCCGGAAAGTCGATTGCATTAGTTCCGTTCCCCAATTCTGCTTTGTAGCGGTGAAGGAGCTTGAAGAACACATCATTCTCCTCACGAATCAGATCATCGAGCGAATCTATGGTGGAAATCGAGTTGAATATGAACAAAAGGTCGGATTTTGAAGGTAAACCCGACCGGTAGAAGGTTCGTAAGAACAATTTGAGTTCTTTAGGAGTTACGAGCTCTGAAACATGACAGATCACGAGGGCATTCATGGCGGTGGTGCCTCTGGTGTACAGAGTCCCCAAGCCCTGTAACGCAGGTGAATTGGGTCTCGATTTGGGTGGATTTTGAACGAGAAAGCGTCGGTATTGGTGGAGATTGTGGTGAGATGAGATGAAATCGTTGTTGGGTTCGAAGGATGAGAGCGTGAAGACGAGAAGAGTGAGAAAGATCAGCAGAGCACAAACGGAGATTGTGGATTGAGCTCTGGTGAATATATGGCTTGAATTCGTGCGTTTGAGGATGGAGTTGATTGCAGGAGTTTTGAATGGGGATGATGATGATGATGAAGGTTTTGAAGAAGGATAAAGTTCTTATTTTTATTATTCTAAAGTGGCAAGGGGTATTATAGTCATTTTAAAAAGTTTAACAGTCAAACTTAACGGACATCCACTTCAGGGACCAAGTTTGTTACGTTTGTGCCAACTATTGGACCAACCTTGTAATTTCTAAGAGTTAGGGACCAAAAGTGAAATCAGGCCTAACCATAGGGACCACCCGTGTAATTAAGTCTATCTTTTATAATATATGTAGATGCCCAACCTCTTAATAATTCATACCTAATTTATAAAACTATATGTATTTTATATAACTAAATAACGTTATTATAACGTACAGTAAAAATATTAAATTTTGAAATGGAAATAAAAAATAAAAGAGATGATAGAAGATAAAGAAAAATCAGATCTTAGAGGAGGATGAGGATTATGCGAAAATGATCAAAATACTATTGTCTCAAGATCCCAGTTTAATATACCGTAACAAGTTTTAAAAAGATACACCATCTGTAACCTTAACTTAAAGACCATTCATGTAATTTACTTAGTTGTAGTTAGCTTTATAATCTTTATTATTTGTTCAATCATTAAATTTAAACAATCATAAATAGACATAGATGCAGTATTCCTATCACTATAAACTGTGTGTACTTTTTAAATGCATATCTAAATTACCCTTACAAATTTTAGAAAAATCTTACATTTTGACAAACAAATAGGTTATTTTTGCTCAATACTAACACCACGCGTAACGCAAATCGTCATTTGTGTAATAAAGAATGTAAAGGCCAGTGGTCTTTAACACATCCTAATTAAGTTTGTCACACTTGAGGCACTCACATGTATTGTTTTCAGGTTGATGAGCTCTTGTCAAAGGGGGTAAATGTGACTGTATACAACGGCCAGGTGCGAAGTACATAACTGGAATGACCTCACCTTAATATATGCAATGAATACATATTTTGTAACCCTTTGTGACAGGTCGATCTGATATGCGCAACCAAGGGAACAGAAGCATGGATTAATAAACTCAAGTAATAATATATATATTCATCTTCTCGTGTTGTTTAATTGATGTAAAGCTACAATGTGGGTATGTTTCATGTTCAGGTGGGATGGGTTATCGACATACTTGAACTTAGTCCGCACTCCACTATATTGTGGCAAAGATGAGGGGGCCACCAAAGGATTCTTTAGATCATATAAGAATTTTGCTTTTTATTGGATTCTTGGATCCGGTCATTTTGTAAGTATTATATTATATTTTTTTCTTATTCTAGGTTATATATGTATGATTTCATTCATAGTAAAATAGTAAAACAACTATTGTTAAATATCCAAATAGTACGTTGTTAATGTCTCCTTGTGCTAAATGAGATCCAGACAGACAAATGTTTGTACGTGATTTCATATTTGCAATATGTTACAACAACTGATCGAACATGTTTTGATTGTTTTAGGTTCCGGTGGACCAACCTTGTGTTTCCCTAAAAATGGTGGGAAGCATCGTGAATTCGCCAAACGTGTGACCATTCATCATCTACCACAAATAAGTCTTGGGGACGAGTGCATTTTTCTTGTTCCATTATTATTTTGTTCTCAAAATTTGTTTAAAATAAATAGTATTACCATCATCTACCACAAATAAGTCTTCGCATTTCTTTTCTTAATTCTTATTATTAAGGCTGGTTTATTATATCAATTTTTTTATTGATACTAAGGTTGGTTAATTATATAAATTCAAGTAAAAAAGAAAAGAATAGCCATGTGAAGAAGAAGTGCTACTACTCTAGAATACAACAAAACTAGAACTAAGCACATGGAAAGAAATTCCTTGTACTAAAATAAGATTACGATTTTATATTCTACTTATTTGAAATTGCATTTTTAGTTGTAACTAGTTACTTCCCAACCGCGCGTTGCGGCGGAAAACTCTTGGGAAACTCCGTTTTTTTTTACATAAGATCGTTTCGTACGATCCATAAAGATTTGTCAAAAGCATCATTCATGGTCAAACTTATAGTTAATGAGAAACTATGGATAGGAGCTTAAGGTATCATTTTAGGTGTTGGAAGGATTATTAGAAACTACAGATACATTTAAACTATGGATGGATTTTACACACTTTCAATGTGTCTAGTTAGTGCTAGAATATATTTTCTTTAATCAGAGTCCAATAATTTAATCTATCTAAAGGGAGTCCAATAATTTAATCTATCTGAAGGTCAAAAAAATTCATTTCATGTTATAAGTTTTGGTATAATGTGATAAAAAAGCATCTGGAATTTTAAAGGGTTACTTGCAAAGATTGAACTTGATTCACAATATTTAGACCTAAAAAACTTATTAACTGATGAAATTATGAAATGAAACAGCTTCTATGCAAAAGCTCTATTTAATGGAACATTCTTTACATTTATCCAACACACATCAAGTATAGCATTTTTTGGTTGTCTCCGCCTAAAAAAATCAACACTTTCAGATTGTGATTCTAGGGAAATATGTGTCAACTGTGATTATCATCTAGATATTGAAACCTTATAAACTGAGAAATATCCTTTGGGAGGAGATGCAACATGTAAGCATAAAAAAAACAATGTAATCCTTGTCAATATTCTAAAAAATTTATAGAAGGTCAACATTTGAAAGATAAAACAAAGCGATCTAAGCATCATATACATATAAAATTGCAAAGAAATCATGCACATACCATAGTTGGCTACTAAAAGTCTGTTTTAGTTTCTAATCTCTATAGTCCAGTATCTTCATTGCCCTAAAAATTAAACAACATTTCAGTTTATGATTGTCCAAATTAACCTTGTTTCAACGTTAAATTCAATTGCAGTGAATTATAATGTGTTGAAGAAGAATTTAAAACTTACTTGAGAGAGCCAAATGGTGACATCGTTGTGTGAAAGGGAAGTAGAAGCAGGTTTCTCACTGTATCAGTAATGGTGTCGGCGGCAAGCTCCCTTCCAAGTCGTAGGTGCAAGGTTCAGACGGGGACAGAGAAAGAAATATGAGGTTATAAAGATTAGGTTTATGAAGTAGCGGAGGGCGAGGTGTGCAATCCGCGACATATGAAGCAGCGGTGATGTTAACAGCTCCGACGAGGATGGCAACCTCTTTTTATGGCTGCTTCTAGAAAGAATTTCAAGCTGAGATTCATTTCTAGAAAGAATTTCAAGCTGAGATTCAATTCTAGAAAGAATTTCAAGCTGAGATTCATTCTCAGCTTGATCCAACGGTGGTGGAGCAGCTCCATTCGAAGTCCATGTTACCCAGAGACGATGACAACTATCAGGTCGCGGCGATGGTTTCTCAGTGAAGGCGGTGGGGTGGCCACCGCCTTCTCCTCCGAAACACCCTAGCTCCCTCTTCACTGCACAAACAAAGTAGAAAAGGTTTGAACCTATAAGAGTAGCTTGAAGAACTTAGGCATACGACCGTGGCAGGTGAGAAGATGACGACGACGGTGTTCGTTCTTTTCAACCGACCCCATTTCTTTCTCTCCATTCTTTTACCCTCTCAAATTGGAATCGGATCTAACATGTGCAGCCTAAGCTTACTTCTCTTGGCTCCCGTCGGGGTTGGCCAACCATTGAAAACCAAAACTTGACACGTGTTGGTGGTGATACCTGTCAAAATACCCTTCAATTGAACACTGCTCTAATTCTATAACCGTAGATCAAAATTTGAACGGCCAAAAATCGCAAAGTTACTGTTCCTTTCCTTTCTTATTAACAATTGGGTAATTGTTCGTAACACTGTCTTCCGTTTTAGATGTAAAAATTAATGTTAAATTTTAATGACATGACTATGATACTACTAATAAATAAGTGAAAAACACCAAATAAACTATAATTTATATTCTTTGAGTATTCACACTGAATTTTTTTATCTTTATTCATATAATTACACTAAAAATCACTATATTTCTTTCTTTTTTCAATTAAATAATACCTTTTATACCCTTATAATTACTTTTTTCTCTCTTATCCACTCACAGACACTTTCAAAAATATTAAAAAATTTGTAGAGATTAAATAGTGATTCTTCAAATATTCAATTAATAATAATATTTTCTCTCTCCTTCACTCACAACCACTAAAAACCATTTCATATAATATATCAAACACACTCAATTAGTTTTAGAGATTCCACTGTGAATGCTCTTCACCAACTATCTATAGCAATGCCATCTTTATTATCAGAATTGACCCCATTTCGCCACCATACTTCAGATTCTTTGTGTGTTTCGAATCCCACCAATGCACAACCCCTTAGATGGCATCATCTTTTTAAGTTCAACCCATCACAAACCTAATTGAATAGACCATTCAATTTACCAAACAACACACTAACCTAAATTGCCTACGAAGTTTTAACCGATTGAATGAGGTCATAACCGATCACAAAGCGAAAGGGGTGAAAGAAATGGTGCAAAGAGTCAACGATGAGCCATTCGTTTGAAAGTCACCGAATCAAAATTGGCATTCCTAAACTTACAACGAGAAACTTTGCTTAATTGGCCGAATCAAAAGTCACCGAACTGAGACATGGAGATGTTTAATAAACCACATGATGATGTCCCTGAGCCAAAATTGCCCAGCTACATGGTTGGGAATTTAGTTTTTAATTTTTAATTTGTACTTGAAATTCTGTTTAATTTTTATATTTTTATTTTATGTTGTTTTATTTTAACAAAATTACCATAATTGTCCTTTAAGTTTATATAAAGTTGTAGGTATCATTCTTTATCTTTAAAATGTGCTCTAAATATCCTTTATGTTAACATTTTGTAACAGATTTCGTCTTTTAGACCAACTGTCGTTAAGCTTTTCTGTTAAGTCAAGGGCAATTTGTTATTTTTGCCTCTAAAGAACTATTAATGTAATTTTTTCAAACATAAAGGACGTTTTCTATAACTATTTTTGTCTTTTATTTAATTTATGTATTTTTATAATAATCATATACATATGATTTTTATATAACATAATGCATATAGTTTAATTATTTTTATCACGTATTATATATAAATATAAATTATATAAATAAATAAATAATAAAATGATGTCTAGAGCTAAATAACATATATAATTTTATTTATATATAATATATCGATGAAAAAAGTATATATTATTTTTTAATCCATGTATGGTGTGTAAATATAAATTCATAAAAAAATATATTAATTATTTTCGTGCACGTATATATTATTGTTTTCATCCACGTATTTATAATATAAATAATTAGATAATATAAATTATACAAATTATATTTATAGATAACACGTGCATGAAAATACTTAAATAATATATATTATGTTATATAAAAAATAATATGTACATGTATTATTGTAAAAATACATAAATTAAGTAAAAGATAAAAGAGTTGCAGAAAATGTCCTTTTTGTTTGAAAAAATCTACATTAATAGTCCTTTAAAGGTAAAAAGACCAAATTATCGTTGACTTAACTGAAAAAGTTACGACAATTAGTATAAAGGAAAATCTATTATAAGTGTTAATATAAAAGATGTTAGAGTACTTTTTAAAGATAAAGATGATACCTGCAACTTTATATAAATTTAAAGGACGTTTTTTACAATTTATCTTTTATTTTTAGATTGTAACTTTTTAAATTTATGAAATTCTTGTTTTTTAAAAGAATAGTTTTATTGGCATGGTGTGACATGAGTGTCATAATTAAGTTATGATGTGGTAGTATGACATGATTTAACATGAAAACCTATGATTGCTAAGTGATTAAGAAATATTGAAAATTTTCAATAATATTAGAATTGATAGTGTAGATTTTTGGACTCATTGTTAAAAGTAATTATGACCTAAATATACTTAGATGCTAAATCTTTATTGTTACAAACTAATCTAACAAAAGAGGTTGCCCAACCATAAAATCTGGAATTTAAGTCTAAATTAGAGTGAGACAATATAGTAGGTTATCACTACATCTTATTCAAGTTATTAGTTAATATGGTTCGCTAGCAGGGTAAGGATTTTGAACCTTTTTAATTGTAATATCGATATTATTACGGTTTGAACCACTTGGCCCTAGGACATTTGTCACGTCCTATTCAAATTCTAAATCTGACGTTGTTATGCATGCAATATATGTTATTTGAATCGTAGTAGTGACTTGTAAAATTGTTAAACTAGACTTTCATTTAGACATTTTGATCGTGACAAACATATATGTAATTTGTTTCAAATCAGATTCCAAAGCAAGCCTCCGGTAGCTTAATTCTATCAGTGCATCATTGGGGCATTAATGACATCGTACTTTTCGTGACAGTGTGATTAGTTCACGATGTCTCCATAATACTTTCTAGGCAGATGTATGGATTGATCCTATTATTTGTTTTGTTTCTTGTGACTGATGATGTGTCCCCACATATAACTGACATTTGGTACAATAGATCGACGAGTCTTTGTAGATTGTGTTGTTATTTTTGTGCTCAATGGATGTGTCCTAATCATACTATATTCATTGATTATCTGTATTGTATACATACATTTATTATCTGTATGGTTTATTGTTTGGACCTTCATTATGCTACACACATATATCGGTTACATTGTTTTCACTACCTTTTCTCACCTCTATTGTCGTTATCTTTTACCATTATTATTGAGATCATCATATTTACTATTGGTTTTTCTATTACTTAGCATTTTTGGCTCAATCGTGTTTCTTTTTGTTTTTTTGTTATTCATGGTAGGTACTCAATGGGTTCATTGGGATGTGTGAAAAGAGCTAGAGAATTTCAAGAACTTAATTCATGATTATGATGAATTAGTTAATTAGGTCACTGAATTTTATTTGTAAATAAAATATTTATAGAATTATATTTTTTCTGATTTCTGTAATGGTGACACGCCAGCCTTAGTCATATTAGGGTGGTATGGTTATGATTATGATTATTGTCGGGTCTGATAAGGCTGGTGCAACCAAAACCCACTACTTAGCTTTATTTTGGTACATCTACAATGGACTTCCAAAGACAATGCTGCATTTCCGAAGCCAAGTCAGAAGTCTTTCGAAGCCAAGTCAGAAGTCTTCCGAAGCCAAGTCAGAAGTCTTTCGAAGCCAAGCAAGAAGAACTTCCGAAGAGAGTTACTCTTCGGAAGTGTCATGAATACCAAGACAAGAAGCAGCTGATTCAGAAGAAGTTGTTTCTTCCGAAGCCAAAGTGACTTCGGAAGACATCATATCTTCCGAAGTTACACTTACCTTCAGAAGAACCAACTGTGACTAGTGGACAAAAGTAAGATTCCTATTAGTACAGTCAATTACTTTACTGACAGACTGCATGGAGCTTCTTCATGCGGGTATGTTTGACCTTACTTTATCTATTGTTCATCCATCATAGATTAGTACAGTCACCATACTTAGTTGGCGATAAAAGGTAAGTCATGGACTTGTCATGACTACCTAATACTAGGATAACACTTTATGTTAGTTAACATACTTCTAGCAACTGTAGTATTTTGTCTAGTTGTATTTTCTAGCTGGTTTCCAAGTATAACTGGCTATAGATAGTAGTATATATAGTTCTTATTGTAAGCTCATCTGAGCAATGCTTGAAAGAGTCTTGTAATCTTTGAGTTCAGAATTAATATATACAAGTATCTTGAAAAACTTATTCTTGTGTCTTGCTTACTTAATACATTACTATCAACTCTTAGAGGATTTTGTTTTCATCATTCGAGTGAAATCAAGCGAGTTTAAGAGAGAACCATTGTGTTTAGTGACTTGTAACAATCCTGCAATTGGTATAAGAGATTCCAGACTCTTGATTATGAGATCTTACCATCCCAAATCATCTTGACTTTTCACTCATACACTCACCTCACTTAAAATGGCCACAAACTATTCTCCAGAATTTGAAATGGGAACGATGACTAAAGCTCCTATCATCACTCCTAAAAATTTCAGATCCTGGAGGATGCGGAGTGATGGCTTCATCTAGTATCAAGACAGCCAAATGTGAAGATCTATCGTTAATGATCCTTTTAAACCAAAGGTGGCATCTCCTGATAGGAAAGGTGCCATGATAGAAAAGGATGTTGAAGATTACTCAGATGAAGACCACAAGAAGTTGGACATCTACAGCAAAGCCATGACTATACTACTTATAGCCATACCAAACTCCATCATGGTAGGCTTTGAGCACTGCAAGACAACCAAGGAACACTTTGATGCTTTGACTCAGATGTACTCTGGTTCTAATGAGTCCAAGAAAGACTCCATGAAGCAGCAGTTTGAAAACTTTACCTATATTACTAGAGAAACTCTTAGCCAGCAATATTTCAGGGTCATGGATCTTATCTCTTCACTTCAGGTAGTTGAAGTTTCTCTTGAGAAAAGAGATCTAACAAGGAAGTTCATTAGTGCACTTCCTCAAGAGTGGACTTTCTACTGTGTCTCTATCAAGAGAACAGAGAACTTAAACACTCTCACAATGACTGAACTATTCGGTATTCTTGATGGATACCGTGTAGAGATGGAGACTCAGAAAGGCCATCAGATGAACATAATATCTTGTCCTTCCACTAGCAATGCTCATCATGTTGTTAAAGGACCAAGATCCAGTCAGTCCCAGTTATACCTGAACTAATCTCAACAGCCTTCTTCATCCTCTAAACCATACATCACTTTCCCTGAACACCCAAGTCTCAGCAGGCTCAGCAAAATCCCTTCCAGGATAGCTGTGCCTTTGTTTCAGGAAGTGATCACTCTAGTGACTTTCAATTCTGCTTTGATGATCTAGAGTGCTTCAGCCCAGATGATGTAGAGTACATGGACATTGTCTAGCAGATGGTCCTCTTAACCTACAGAGCCAAGAAGTTCTTCAAAAGGACAGGAAGGCAGTTCCCTCAGAACCGAACTAACAGCAAGTTTGGGTTCCACAAAACCAAGACAAAGTGCTACAACTGCAGCCAACTCGGACACTTTGCCATGGAATGCAAGGCTCCAAGATCCAACCTCGGAGTCCCACAGGCCACTCAACATCCTGCTACAACCAAAGCTACAACAAAGCCTACTGAGCAGCAATATGCAGCAGTTGCTCAAGAAGTGAATTGGAGCTTCATGGTGTAGGATGTGACTCCAGTTTAAGCACTCATGGATAGTACTGATGATGCAAAGGTATATGAGCATCTTTGCACTCCAGCCTGTGTTGCAAAGGTTAAGATGTATCAGGACTATAACAAGGAAATTAGATATGATATTGAGTCTTTAAATATCCTAAAATCTGATTTCAAAAAGGCTGAATCTGACTATAGAATGAAAATTAATGAGTTAGAGAAAACAGTTTCTGTTTTGCAATATGAACACACTAACTACAGGACTCAGATCAAAGATCTAATTTCCAAACTGACTAAAGCTCAAGCTAAGCTAGTAATAGTTGAGGCTCAAGCACATAAGTATGATATTAAGGAGCATAACTTCAAAACTATCCTTGCATAATCCTCCCACTCTAAGGATTGTTACCAAAACAAGAAAGGGTTGGGGACTAATGAAATTGCTCCACCACACTCCTTGGTGTCTGTAAGACAACCAAGGTGTGGTACTGAAGAGCATACCACATGAAGAGCAGGAGGTTCCGCCTGCTGACCCTCAGCCTTCTGAGTTGAAGGATGATTCAACCAATACTAAGAAGGGTAAGGTAGAAAATCTGACCCATACTGCTGAAACTCAACCCCTACCCACCAAACAAAGAAAAAGAAGATCAAAGGCAGCAAGGAGAACTGCTAAGAAAGTGGCAGAGTTAAAAGTTGAAGGTAGAACCCAAGAAAAAGGGTGTTTTCATCTCAGCAGGTTAGAAGTTGTGTAATACCAACTCACTTCCTCAGAAAAAGGATCTAAAGCTGAAGGGGAATGATGCTAATCTGTGAAGTGCAAGAAACAACAACCATCTATCCCTAACAAAAATAAGGTTGAATATATATTTTGTGGCTTGCAAAATCCTATGGCCAAAGATTTTTACTACAATCCTGCAAGCACTCACTATGCATGTCATACCAAGAAGGAATGAGCCAAGGAGGACTTCAAATTTGGACCATTCCAAGTGGCCCAAGTGAAAAGGAAAGGCAAACTTGTCTATGAAGCCAAGCTACTCTAGGGAGATAACTCTTCCGAAGGGAAAACAGCTTCGAAAGACAAGTTGAAAATTTCTAAGTCTTCTTCCATAGCAAAAATGTCCTCGGAAGCAAGTTCTTCCGAAGGCAAAGGAGCTTCGGAAGTAAAATAAAGAAATAAAAACCTTTCCTTGAAATCTTCTGAGAAGAAGACTCCTTTGGAAGAAAAGGTGGTTATGGCTTCTTCCGAGTACAAAAAGCCTCGGAAGCAAATCTGGCTGCTTAACCATGCTCTAGCTCATCAACATTGATCAACCACAAGATGGAGTGGAAGATCAAACATGATGCTGCAGCCCAATCCTCTTCTTCAAACAGTGAAGCTGGACCATCATGCATTCATTTTGGTTCAATTACTTCTGAAATGGAACAACCCAAGACCAATGAGGCTTGGGTTTCCAACAAAAACTAATTCTTTCACCTTATGTGCAGGGACATCAACATGATAAAAATAGCAATCTTTGGATCGTGGACAGTGGATGCTCAAGGCACATAACTGGAAACAAGACTCTCCTACAACAATTTGAGCATTTTGATGGATGTCCTGTGTAGTTTGGAGGTGAAGCCGGAGGATACATATCAGGTAGAGGTTGTGTATCAAATGGTAAGTTAAAATTTGACAAAGTTAATTTTGTCAAATAGCTTGAACACAATTTACTTAGTGTTTCTCAATTCTATGATCAAAAGCATCAGATGCTTTTCACAGAACATGAGTGCATCATTCTCAAACCTGGGATGATAATTCCTCAGGAATTGGTGCTTCTTAGATCTCCCAGGAGAGGGAATATGTATAAGCTGGACATGAACAATGCTTTTCCTTTGGGTGAAGTATCATGCTTTCTTTCCAAAGCAAATGGTGATGAGTCCACTCTATGGCATAAGAGAATGTGCCATGTCAACTTCAAGACCATGAACAAGTTGGTCAAGAATAACTTGGTACATGGTGTGCCAAATAAGAAATTTATTTGTAGGGATAACTGTGTTGCTTATCTGAAAGGAAAGCAACACAAAGTACCTCATAAATCCAAAGAAGTGAATTCTATCACCACTCCATTATACTTATTACACATGGATCTCTTTGGTCCTACAAGTATAATGAGCACTGGAAGGAAATCATACTGCCTTGTGATTGTTGATGACTTCACTAGATATGCATGTGTTTTCTTTTAAGAACTAAGGATGAAAATGCTGAAATTCTTAAATTTTTTATTCTTAAAATTAAGAACCAGATAGCTCATAAGGTAAAAGTATTAAGAAGTGATCAAGGGACTGAATTCAAGAATCAAGTTCTAGACTCATTCTGTGATTCTAAGGGTATCACTAGACAATATAGTGCTCCTAGAACTCTTTAGCAGAATGATGTTACTGAGAGGAGAAATATGACACTTATTGAGGCTGCTAGGACTATGTTGGCTGATTCAAAGCTGCCTTTAACATTCTGGGCAGAGGCAGTCAACACTGCATGCTATGTGTAGAACAGAGTTCTTATAGTTAAGCTCCATGGTAAAACCCCTTATGAACTGTGGAACAAGATACAACCGTTCATTAGTTTTCTTAGTTCCTTTTGTAGCCAGTGTACCATACTTAACACAAAGGACAATTTAGCAAATTTGCTGAAAAGTCAGATGATGCTATCTTTGTTGGATACTCTTCAAGCTCCAAAGCTTATAGAGTGTACAATATTAAGAATCAACAATTTGAGGAGTCATCTAATATTGTTGTTAATGAGCACACTCCTTGTGTTAAGGGGAATGACCCTAAACATATCTTTAACTTAGAATTGTTTCCCAACTATTCTAAACTTTCTTGTGAGACTGTTTAGCTGGAACAGGTGGACAAACAGATTCCTATGCAGATCAAATGTTTAAGTTGCCAATACCTCTTCCAAGATCTCCAAGAAGACATGAAGATCAAGCTTCCATAGCTGGTAATCCAGAGAGTCTCACCATCTCTAGAACCAATGGAGCATTAACAAGTTGTCAGCCACATGAGCCCTAATCTTCACCAATAGAAAAGTTTAGAAATTAACACCAAGTTGATGAAGACAGTGACTTGGAGGAACAGGAAACTGTTGATCCTGCTTCACAGCAACTCGTAACTGATGCTGAACACATTCATTGAATCAGTCCCCATTGATGAATATGAGATAGCAGCTGGTGGTGATGTTCATAATCCTGAGCAAAACATCTCTAAACTGGATCTATCTCTGTAACTAGATGTGATTCCTAGGCTCAGGATCCACAACATCCATCCAGCTAAAAACATCATTGGGAATGTCACAGAGGGAGTAAAAACAAGGAGTCAAACCTATCAAAGGAATGTCCACTTGTATTCATGCTTCCTCTCCCAAATTGAGCCCAAGAAAGTGGAAGAAGCCTTAAATGACAATAATTGGGTTGAAGCAATGCAAGAGGAGTTGCTTTAATTCAAGAGGCAAAAGGTAAGAAGCTTATGTCTTTTACCAAAAGGCCAAGTCCCTATAGGTACCAAATGGGTGTTCAGGAACAAGAAGCATGACAGAGGTTTGATCATCAAGAACAAGGATAAACTTGTTATTCAAGGATACACACAAGAGGAAGGAATTGACTACATAGATGTTTTTGCACTTGTTGCAAGACTTGAGGCTGTTAGGATTTTTCTCGCTTTTGTTGCATCCAAGAACTTCACTGTCTACCAACTTGATATGAAATGTTCTTTCCTATATGGGGATACAGATAGGGAAGTCTATGTGTGCCAACCACTTGGTTTTGAGGATCCACAATATCCTAACTATATGTGCAAACTGGACAAGGCACTCTATGGCCTACATTAAGCACCTAGGTTATGGTATGAGACTTTGTCTCAATTTCTTCTCAAGAATGGCTATACCAGAGGCACCATAGACAAAACATTGTTCATAAAGAAATCTGGTAAGGACATGCCGCTCGTACAAGTCTATGTGGATGATATCGTATTTGGTTCCTCATACGACCAAATGTGTAAAGACTTTGACAACACCATGAGAAAGAAATTTGAAATGAGTTCAATGGGCAAGATGGACTTCTTCCTTGGAATTCAAGTGAAGTAGATGAATGAAGGGATTTTCATCAGTCAATCTAAGTATGTCAAAGACATCTTAGAGAGATTTGAGATGAAAGATGTTGGATCATGATAAGGCTGGTGCAACCAAAACTACTTCACATAGTCATTTTTGGTACTACATTCAAGGGCTTCCGAAGCTAAGCATGAGATCTTCTGAGAGTCTGAAGAACAACAGCTGAAGATATCTACTGAAGGCAAAAGCTGAAGTCAACTGCTGAAGACAACAGCTGAAGCCAACAGCTGAAGATATCAACTGAAGGCAAAAGCTGAAGTCAACTGCTGAAGACAACAGCTGAAGCCAACAGCTGAAGATATCTACTGAAGGCAAAAGCTGAAGTCAACAACTGAAGACAACAGCTGAAGCCAACAGCTGAAGACTATCTTCCGAAGACAAAGTCTGAAAGCTTCCAAAGACAAAGTCTGAAAGCTTCCAAAGACAAAGTCTGATGAAAGAGCTGAAGACAAAGTCTGCTTCCGAAGACAAAGAAGAATCCAAGCCTTGGAAGAAGCAGTCTTCCGAAGTATAAGTGGCTTCGGAAGAAGTTATTCTTCCGAAGTACTTTATCCTTCGGAAGACATTGCTATGTCCAGTAGATATAAGTATGGTCCCTGACAGTCCGCTGCAGACCTCTGATACAGCATGGCATCTTCCTAAAGAGCCATGTTGTTGACCACACTTTATTCTACTGTTCACCTTTTTATGATAGTACATGTTACCAACTTTAGTTGGTGACAAAAGGTAAGTCAGGGACATGTCCTGACTACCAACTCTCAGGCAAAATGTCTTAAAGACCTCACCTAGAGTCTTGTAGTATAGATGTAAGGTTAGAGGTGTCTAGCTGGTATCAAAGTATATCCGGCTGTAGGTAGTATTATATATATCTTCTCCTTGTAACTCTTTAGATACTCGATTTGAGTCCAAGAGTCTTGTAATCCTTTGAGTTGAGAGGCAATATATAAAAGTACCTTGAAAATTTACTTGCTGTGTTTATTTTCTTACTGCTTGCTACTTGGTATATTGTGATCAACTCTTCATAGACTACTTGCTGAGTGTTATTCGCAGTGAGTTGAGAGAAAAACCACCCATAATCGATCCTGCAATTGGTATTAGAGCTCCAGGCTCTTGATTGTGAGATCTTACCATCCAAATCAACCTGTTTTTCACTCCTCACTTCAAACCACTCACTCAAATGGCCGCTCTCTCCAAGGCTGATATGGAAACCGGTACCATGACCAAGTCCCCACTAATCACCCCTGAAGACTTTGACACATGGTGTATCAGAATGGAAGGCTTCATCAAGTGTTAAGATTCAAAGATGTGGGACTCCATTGTTAATGGTCCTTTCATACCAAGCACCACTTCTGCCACTGGTAATCGCATCATTC
Source organism: Flaveria linearis (assembly GCA_024085815.1). Classification (NCBI taxonomy): domain Eukaryota; kingdom Viridiplantae; phylum Streptophyta; class Magnoliopsida; order Asterales; family Asteraceae; genus Flaveria; species Flaveria linearis. The sequence continues at coordinate 26,941 of JABSNV010000428.1, read as the reverse complement.
CAAAAGATGTTGATGATTACTCAAAAGAAGATAGGAAGAGAATAGAGCTAGATCAAAGGGCTATGACTTCTCTCCAAACTGCTCTCCCCAACTCCGTCTACAGACGCTTCAAGAAGTGCAAAACTGCTAAAGATTTATGGGAAGATTTGAAGCTGATGTATGAAGGATCCAAGGAAACCTAAGAGAACAAGAAGGATCTCTTGAAGCAGCAGTTTGAGAACTTTACTTTCAAGGCTGGTGAGACCTTGACTCAACAATACTTCAGGTATGTTGAGCTAGTAGATACTCTGGAGGATATTGGAGTAGCTCTTGAGAACAGAGACATAGTTAGGAAGTTCATGTCTTCACTTCCTAAACTATGGATACATTACTGTGTTGTAATCAAGAGAACTTCGGACCTTAAGACTCTTACTCTGACAGAGTTGTATGGTATCCTAAGTACATTCCAGATGGAGATGAACATGCAGAACTCCTCTGGTCACTCCAATAACCAGCTGAGTTCAGCCCTTCATGTGGTTGAAAGGGAAACCATAGAACCACAACATCAGTTGCTATGTTACCCTGATAACTCACACAGTGGACCCTACATTACTCTACCTGAGACTCCACAGTCTCAAAAGGTTCAAAACAACTCCTTTCAGGATAGTTGTGCCTTTGTCTCTGGAAGTGGACACTCTGGTGATTTTCAATACTGCTTTGATGATTTGGAGTGCTTCAGTCCAGATGATGTGGAGTATGTGGACATTGTCCAACAGATGGCTCTTTTAACTTATAGAGCAAAGAAGTTCTTCAAGAGAACTGGAAGGCAATTCCCTCAAAACCCAGTCAACAGCAAGTTTGGGTTTGATAAGAGCAAAGCAAAGTGTTACAACTGCAACCAACTTGGTCACTTTGCTAGGGAATGCAAGGCTCCCAAAAACAACCCGGGAACCCCACAGGCCTCCACACATCCCACTGCTTCAAAGCATGAAGAAAAGTCAACTGAAACAGCTGTTGTTGCTCAAGAAGTTGAGTGGAGCTTCATGGTACAGGATGTGACTCCCGCTCAAGCACTCATGGCCGGAACAGATGATGATCAGGTATATGAACATCTTTGTACTGCTGCCTATATTGCTAAAGTTAAACTTTATAAGGATTACATTTCGGAAATCAGATCTGAGGTTGAGTCTTTAAATGTGCTAAAATCTGATTTTAAGAGAGCTGAATCTGACTATCAAAAGAAAATTGAAGAGTTAGAGAAAACTGTGTCTCTTTTAAAACATGAAAAGACTAATTATAAGACTCAAATTAAAGATCTGATATCCAAACTATCTGAGGTTCAAGCCCAGTTGGTCACAGCTGAGGCTCAGGCCAGGAAGCAAGCTATTGCTGAGCAAAGCTTCCAAACTATTCTTGCATCAACCTCTCATTCCAAAATGTTTTATCAAAACATAGAAGGGTTGGGAACCAATGAAATAGCTCCACCACACTCTTATGAGGCTATTAGACTACCTAGATGTGGTACTAAAGAGCAAGAGGTTCCAACTGCTGACCCTTCTCCCTTGGAACTAAAGGATGAGGCAAAAATAGTGGCCACCACAGGGGAGAAACAGGAGGATACACTCATCTCCACCTATGAAGACCAAATCCTAACCACCAAGGCAAGAAGAAGCAGAGCTAAAGCTGCTAGAAGGACTGCCAAGAAGGTTGCAGAGTCCAAGCTTAAGATCGACCCAAAGCAAAAGGGTGTCTTCATTTCTGCCGGATTTCAAGTGGTAGGTACTCCTGATTCAGGAAAGGAGTGTAGTACCAGCACTCCTGACCTACCGAAGGATCAGAAGTTGAAAGGGAAAGTTGTTGATAAAGAGAAGAAACCCAAGAAACAACAACCTGCAAGTTCCCAGAAGACTAACATTGCATGCATAATGTGTGGTCTGCATAACCACATGGCTAAAGATTGTTACTACAATCCAGCAAGCACACATTATGCAAATAATGTTAGAAAAGAAGGAGTCAGAGAAGGTTTCTTAGTTGGACCACTTCAAAAGGTCCAAATGATGAAAAAGGGAAAGTTGGTCTCGGAAGCCAAGTTGCTTTCGGAAGGAAGTACTCCTTTCGAAGGGAAAATGGCTTCGGAAGCTAAACCTTCTAAGGTTCGAAAGAACAAGAAGGCTTCCTTGAAACCATCTCAGAAGAAGACTACTTCGGAAGAAAAGGTGGTGAAGGCTTCTTCCGAAAAGAGAGAAGCTTCGGAAGAAGGCCATGCTGCACAAGCTTCAACAAGCTCATCTTCAAAGATCAACCAAGGGATGGATTGGAAGATCAAGGAAGATGCTGCAGCCCAAACCTCTTCTTCAACAATGACCTCTATTGAACCCCAATACATATCTTTTGGTTCAATTATGTCACTATCGTTGGAAGAGCCCAAGACCAGCAAGGCTTGGGCTTCCAAACAAAACTAACCATCTCATCTTATGTGCAGGGATATCCATTTGACAAGAACAACAATATCTGGATTGTAGATAGTGGATGCTCCAGGCACATGACAGGGAACAGATATCTCCTTCAACAATTCCAGAACTTTATGGAGGGCCTGTCCAATTTGGAGGTGAGGCCGGAGGATATATTTCTGGCAGAGGAAGTATATCCAATGGTAGAATAAACATTGACAAAGTTCACTTTGTCAAACAGCTTGAACACAATCTGTTAAGTGTTTCTCAATTCTGTGACCAGAAGCATCAGATGCTTTTCACAGAACATGAGTGCATTATCCTCAAACCAGGGATGACAATTCCTCCGGAATTGGTGCTTCTTAGATCTCCCAGGAAAGGGGATATGTACAAGCTAGATATGAACAATGCTTCTCCTATGGGTGAAGTATCATGCTTTCTTTCCAAAGCTGATAGTGATGAGTCAACACTATGGCATAAACGCATGTGTCATGTGAATTTTAAAACAATGAATAAATTGGCTAAAAATAACTTGGTACATGGTTTGCCTAAAAATGAATTTTTCTACAAAGATAACTGTGTTGCATGCCTGAAAGGGAAACAACACAGATCATCTCATAAATCCAAATGTGTTAACTCTATCACTACTCCATTACACTTATTGCACATGGATCTGTTGGACCCACAAGTATAATGAACATTGGAAGGAAATCATACTGCCTTGTGATAGTTGATGATTTTACAAGATTTACATGGGTATTTTTTTAAGAAGTAAAGATGAAACTGCTGAAACTTTAAAATCTTTTATTCTTAAAATAGAAAATCAAATTGATCACAAGGTAAAGATCATTAGAAGTGATCAAGGGACTGAGTTTAAGAACTTTGTTCTTGACTCATTCTGTGACTCAAAAGGGATTGCTAGACAATATAGTGCTCCCAGAACTCCTAACAAAATGGGTTGCTGAGAGGAGGAACAGGACACTTATTGAGGCTGCTCGGATCATGTTAGCTGATTCAAAGCTGCCTCTAACATTCTGGGCAGAGGCAGTCAGCACTGCATGCTATGTGCAGAACAGGGTTCTTGTAGTTAAGCCCCATGGAAAAACCCCTTATGAGTTATGGAACAAGAGGCCACCGTTCATTGGCTTTCTAAGGTCCTTTGGCTGCAGGTGTACCATACTTAACACAAAGGACAACTTAGAAAGTTTGCTGAGAAGTCGGATGATGCTATCTTTGTTGGATACTCTTCTAGCTTCAAAGCTTATAGAGTATACAACATCAAGAATCAACAATTTGAGGAGTCATCCGATATAGTTGTTAATGAGCACACTCCTTGTGTTAGGGGGAATGGACCTGAGTATATCTTTGATTTAGAATTGTTTCCAAACTATTCTAAACCATCTTGTGAGAATGTTTCAGCTGGAATAGGTGCTTAAGGTGATACTGATGCTGATGCAGGTCAACTATTTGAGCTTCCCAGACCTCTTCCAAATTCTCCAAGAGCTGAAAGGCAACAAGCTTCAACCATTCAAAGATCTGATAGTGTAACTATCTCCAGGAATAGTGAAGCTTCAACAAGTGAATCACTTGATCAACCTTAAAGTTCTTCAGGTGATCCATTACAACACCAGGTTGAGGGAAGTAGTATTCTGAAGGAACAGGCAACTGTTAATCCTACTTCACAACCAACCATTGATGATGTTTCTCAATCGTTCAATCAGTCCTCATTGAATGACTTTGAAACAGCAGTTGGACAGAGTGATCCAGTTCCTGATCAGAATATGTCTAACCTAGACTTATCTCTGAAACTGGAAGTGATTCCTCGTCTTAGGATTCACAACACTCATCCAACTGAGAACATCATAGGGAATGTCTCTGAGGGTGTGAGAACAAGAGGACAAACTCATCATGGAATGTTTGCTTGTACTCATGCTTCTTGTCTCAGATGGAGCCAAGAAGGTAGAAGATGCCTTAAAGGATAGTATTGGGTTGAATCGATGCAGGAGGAGCTGCTTCAATTCAGAAGACAAAAGGTCTGGAATCTATGCCCACTACCATCTGGTCAAGTACCCATAGGCACTAAATGGGTGTTCAGGAACAAGAAAGATGATAGAGGCTTGATTATCAAGAACAAGGCAAGACTAGTAGTTTAAGGATACACCCAGGGGGAAGGAATCGATTATACTGATGTCTTTGCACCTGTTGCAAGACTTGAGGCAGTTAGGATCTTCCTTGCTTATGCTGCATCCAAGAACTTCACAGTCTACCAACTTGATGTCAAGTGTGCTTTTCTATATGGGGATATAGATAGGGAAATCTATGTATGTCAACCTCCAGGATTTGAAGACCCACAGCCCCCAACTATGTGTGCAAACTGGATAAAGCTCTATATGGGCTGCACCAAGCACCTAGGCTGTGGTATAAGACCTTGTCTCAGTTTCTCCAGAAGAATGGATAACTAGAGGTACCATTGACAAGACTTTTTCATCAGAAAGAGTGGAGAAGGCATTTTGCTTGTACAAGTCTACGTTGATGACATCATATTTGGTTCTTCAAACGACCAAATGTGCAAGGACTTTGAAAGCATAATGAAGCAGAAGTTTGAGATGAGTTCCATAGGAAAAATGGACTTTTTCCTTGGAATTCAGGTGAAACAGATGAAGGAAGGGTTCTTCATAAGTCAATCTAAGTATGTCTCAGACATCTTAGATAGATTTGAAATGAAGGAGTGTAAACCAGCCAAGACACCCATACCCAGAAACCATAATCTTTGCCCTGACCTTGAGGGGGAGGATACTGATCAACATCAGTATAGAGCAATCATTGGTTCTCTGATGTATCTCACTGCTAGTAGACCAGATATCATGTTTGCCACATGCATTTGTGCAAGATATCAGGCTGCTCCAAAGGTGTCTCACCTAGCTGCTGCAAAGAGGATCCTCAGATACCTCAAAGGAGCACCTAAACTAGGTCTCTGGTATCCAAGAAATAGTGATTTCAATCTCTATGGATACTCTGACAGTGACTATGGTGGCTGCAACATTGACAAGAAATCAACATCAGGAGGATGTCAATTTCTTGGTGGAAGGATTATCTCATGGCAATGCAAGAAACAATCCTGTGTCTCTACATCAACGCTGAAGCTGAATACATTGCTGCTGCTAGCTGCTGTGCTCAACTGCTATGGATTCAAAATCAGATGTTAGACTATGGATTCAACTTCATGACTACTCCTATCCATATTGACAACAATAGTGCTATCTCCATTACTGAGAATCCGGTGAAGCACTCCAAGACAAAGCACATTGATATCAGGTATCATTTCATTAGAGATATTCATGAGAAACATCTGATCAAGTTAATCAAAGTTGACTCAAATGAACAATATGCTGATTTGTTCACAAAGGCATTTGATGAACAAAGATTTAAGTATCTCATATCAGCTATTGGGATAAATATTGATTAACTACCTCTTTTGAAAAAGTTTTTTTAATGTGTAATGTCTTGTGTCAATACAATTTAAGCCCTGTTACAAAAGATCTTTAAATTATTCTAAGTGTAAATTCCTTCCGAAGAGGAACTAACTCTCGGAAGATATTCTTGAATATCTTCTGAAGCCAAAATTCCTCAATGAAAATTGTCTTCTCAGAAGAGTTTTTGGTCTCGGAAGAAGCGATTGATTTTACATCAGATCTACTTCCGAAGCTTATAAAACTCTCCATTCGGAAAGATAACTTTACCTTCGGAAGCAATGCTTTGCTTTGGAAGAGAAAGTATCTTAAAAGACCATTTTACCTTCGGAAGCAATGCCTTGCTTCGGAAGAGAAATTGACTTCGGAAGACAATTACCTTCGGAAATGTTTTACATTCGGAAGTAAAGGTTTTTATATGTAACGGATATCTTTTGGGCCCCACTCTGTAAAAAGTAAGATTTTATCCATGATGGTCAGATTATTTAAAATTATCCTTGCCGCCACTATCATTTCTCCGCCGTAAACCACCATACCACCCACAGTAACCCCAAACAGTTACCCTATTACCGCCACTATCACAATTCATCCCCTTTTAAATAATCTTGACTGATCAATTTCATCTTCTTTTACCAATTTACTGCCCTAACTATTCCCTTTACTGTCAAACCTGCAATTTCACCCAAATTTCAAGCTTACCTTTTCTTCAATGGCGCTAAACCCTCAGCACAACCAAGTCGCATTACTTGATTCGTCAAGGGATGCCGACTTCACCCAAATCATCACCTTTCTTACCGAATCAACATACCTCACTGCACTTACAGTTAACCCCACCGTATACTCCAACCATATGTCCGAATTCTGGAGCAACGGTCAAACTGCAGTTCTGAATGGGGTTCGAGTCTTGAGAACCCGTATTTGTGGCCAAGAGTTGGTCATCACTGAACAGCTCATCAGGGAGCATCTCGAGCTTCATGATGATGGGGCTCCTACTGAGTTCCCAAAGAAGACTTGGAAGGCACCTATATCCTCATGGGATATGGAGGGGATGTAAGCAGGTCTACCGTCTACAAGTTTAACTTCTCTTACCATTGGAAGTTCCTGCTACATTATCCTGCACTGCCTCTCCAACAAATCAGGGGGTTGGGATCAAATCCCATATGAACTAGGATGCCTAGTTCATGGGTTGGTGAGAGGTCTCCGATTCAACTACTCACGATTTGTGTTGACCAACCTTATCAGCAATCTGAGCAGAGATACATTCTTCATGTATCCTAGATTTATTCAACACATAATCAACTATGAGCTGGAACCAAGCAAGCTTGTCTGCGTAGCTGCTCTTACTGTTCCACAAATGAGGCCTACCGTCTTCAAAATACTGAAGAAGGTTTCCATCAACTTCACTGGAAGGTACACTCCATTACCTCCAGAGATGACTGAGCGCATAGCTCCTGGTGACATCCCTGTTATCCCCACAGGTGATGAACCCACACCAGCAACCTCCACCACAATGCCAAAATCTTCTTTACCCATCAAAGCTACATACCAGAGACGACCCAAACGAACCCTTGTTCATCTACTCTGATTGAACAAGCTCCTTCTGTTCACACCCAAAGGGCTAGAGTGGAATCATGGGCTCCCACTCAGTCCGAGGTCACACCATCCTTCACATTCGACCTCAATGTGGGTTTTGAGCCTCCTCAGTCTCAAACCCCTGAGCCCGAAACCCAAGCCTTAAGCCCACAGGGTGAGTCTCTACACTCCCCTGTGCAGCCTTCTAGGGACAGCCCACCAAAGGCTCAATGCCTGTAGACATTGATCTAGGTCACGGGTCAGTAGGTTTAACTTTCCTATCTTTCACTGACCTTTTACTCCACACTGATGAAGAGATTACATCTCTCCATGGCCATGAAGTTGATCTACAACACCCTCTGAAAGATCAACAGAGCCAAGAGGGATCCCTTGTCTCTAGCCCCATCAGCAGCCAATTACTGAGGTGAGTCCCACTGATGTGGAGGGGACTCATGTAGGCTCAGCTGCCACTACTCAGAGTCTCTCATTGAGCTCTCAGGACAGTGGTAACATAATTAGGACTGAGTCTATGACAACTTTGCCCATTGACATCTCTGAAAGAGATGACTCTGAGCAAAGGAAACCAGGGTACCAAGAAGCCACATCTGGTGGTGAGACTGAGCATACTAGGTATGTTATCTTATCTCCCCGTGATTCTTCTCATGAAGATGAGGGAAGTATGCAACTAACATTCATTACTTTCTTTCTAAGGTCTCCAATATGAAATCACAGGTGAGGATCTTAGAATCAAGAACTGCCACTCAGCAACTTGAGATTAACAACCTCAAGGCTAAACTAGCTGAGAAACAGACGGAGAGGTCTGTTAGGCATGTACCAATTTAGGTCTCACTGACTTCTTCCTCTAGCTCATCTAGCTCTCAAGATGATGCTACCAAAAAGGGGGAGAAAGTTCAGAGACAAACAATTGAGGAACCACAGACCCAATCCCTTACTTCCCAACTCATCACACTACCTGAGTCATCTCAATCTTTTCTAGAGATTGACTCAGAATGCTTCAAGATCTCTACAGACTTTTCACAAAGTTTGTATTGAGATCCTCCTTAGAACAGCCCAGCCCCGACACCACACTTATATATTTTAGGGCTGAGGAGCTTCAAAGACTGACAGCACCTTCTACCACTGTGGAAGAAGTTGGTCAACCTAAGGTCCACATGGAACCTGAGATTAGATTCGAAGGGGAAATGGGGACTGATGGCCTAGCAACTGAAACAGTTGGGACAGAACTTGCAGCAGTCTTATCTTCCGAAGCTCAAGCTGAAGCTTCCGAAGCTGACATGGAAGCCTCGGAAGAACAAGAAAAGTCTTCCGAGGCCGAAATAGAAGCTGCGGAAGGCTTATTCCAGATGTCCGAGGAACTGACCATCACAGATGTTATTGCTGAAATAGCATCTGAGGTGAGCAGGGAGGACATTTCTGACATTCCTCTAACCCAAACACCAGCTGAACTTCTCTCTCAATCACAACCCTCCATCCAAGAACCACCACAGTCAAGCACTGCAAAAGACAAAGGAAAAAGAAAATTGACTGCGGAAGAGCTTCAGGAGGAGGAGAGGATTGAGAAGCTCAAAAAGAAAGGTAGGTTCCCTACTGAAAATCTGCTAGCTACTAGTTCTAAGGCAGCTGCAGCCAATCAGGAAGAGATCAACCAAAAGAGAAGGACAGCACTCATTGACCAGCTCATCAGCCTAGGAGCTGCCAATGAGGAGATACTCCTACTACCACTAGAGGAGTTGGTGACTTTGGAGAGGTCAACCAGGCTAAAACAACAAGAAGAAACCAGGTTGGCCTTGGAGAGGGAAGAAGAAGAGAGAAGGGAGGCAGCCCTGAAGCTGAGAGAGGATAGGATCAAATTCCTACTCTCAAGAGGCTTCAGTCTTCCTGAACTGTCTCCACATGATGATGACATGATCCTGCTGCTCCACAACAAAGAGCAAGATCAAATGGAGAAGGAAAGGAAAAGGCTGCTAGGGAGAAGTTGAGGGAGAAGAAGAGGAGGGAAGAAGAGAAGGGGGTCACTGCCACCAAGAAGTCCAATGACAAAGCCTGGATGAAAGACTATCTCCGTGCTCATGGCTTCTCTGGTAGGCAGGTGGGACCTATGTCCGAGGACACTCCAGCGGATTGTCAGTGAAATTAAAGCTGACATCCGTTTGGGGAAAAGGAGGGAGATGTACAGGAGGGGACAGGGAATGGTCTTCACCCCAGCCACTCAACCACAGCCAACCCCTAAACCACAACCCACACCAGAACCAAACCCTTTTCCCATCAAAACCGAACCCACTGATGAAACCTTCACCCCTCAACCCACAACTCTACCTAAACCTACAACATCACCTCAACCACCCACACTCCACATCCTAAACCCAAGACACAACCCAAAACCACTAAACCTAAGCCTACCCAACAAAAACCAAGATCATCCCCTCAGCCTCCTCAACATCTCTCCTTTGAGGAAATAAAGGAGTTCAAGACAAAGCTTATTACTGCACCACTTTGAGCAGCATCTCCTGTGAGGAGAGCTTATCAACATCACCTATGTTGATAACTCTTCAAGCTCCCTCACCCTAGGACAATTTCTTGAGTTGCCTAGAGATACTTTGGGCCAGGCTGCAAGACTTCTTGGTCTCAACTCCGATACCCTCAATGCTAAGGAGAAGAGACTAAGAAGGAGACTGGTGACTCTGCTGGATACCAGGAAAGAGGACAGGATTTCTAGTCAATCTCCTGGACCTAGGAATGCTATAATCCAGTGGAGGTTCGATGAACCTTCTCATAACTTTGTTATGGAAAGGGAGAATGGTGAAACCAACAGGCTTAACGCCACATCTCTATTGCATCTCAGCAGATTCGACCTTGCTGAGCTTGCAGAGAAGCCATTCTCCAATCCCTCCAACTCTGAGACTGCTGCACACATCAGAAATCATATCAGCGGTCTCCACTTGGCTGAACTAAGTAGAAGAGCCAAGATTGAAGAAGAGTTGAAGCTGAAAAGAGCGGAAGACAAGGAAAGACCAACCAGCAAAGGCACAGCCTTTCTACAGATGGTGGAAGGTCCTGAATTGAAACCAATAGTTAGATGGGAATATGACTATAGTTCCCATCAACTAACTCTTTTCAGAGGGCCACAACAGAGGGTACACATAATCCAAGGAGATAGAGTGGAGGTTTTGTCTACCAAGGATCTGTACAAGATTCTCAGCACCACATCAGGAAAGAATGAAGACACTGATAAACACCTACTTTCCATGGTGCTGAGAGCTTTGAGAAGAAGAGGGAAGTGAAGTTTTGGTAGCATCAGCCTAGGGGGAGTTTGTTGGATCATGATAAGGCTGGTGCAACCAAAACTACTTCACATAGTCATTTTTGGTACTACATTCAAGGGCTTCCGAAGCTAAGCAAGAGATCTTCTGAGAGTCTGAAGAACAACAGCTGAAGATATCTACTGAAGGCAAAAGTTCAAGTCAACTACTGAAGACAACAGCTGAAGCCAACAGCTGAAGATATCTACTGAAGGCAAAAGCTGAAGTCAACTGCTGAAGACAACAACTGAAGCCAACAGCTGAAGATATCTACTGAAGGCAAAAGCTGAAGTCAACTGTTGAAGACAACAGCTGAAGCCAACAGCTGAAGACTATCTTCCGAAGACAAAGTCTGAAAGCTTCTGAAGACAAAGTCTGATGAAAGAGCTGAAGACAAAGTCTGCTTCCGAGACAAAGAAGAATCCAAGCCTCGGAAGAAGCAGTCTTCCGAAGTATAAGTGGCTTCGGAAGAAGTTATTCTTCCGAAGTACTTTATCCTTTGGAAGACATTGCTATGTCCAGTAGATATAAGTATGGTCCCTGACAGTCCGCTGCAGACCTCTGATACAGCATGGCATCTTCCTAAAGAGCCATGTTGTTGACCATACTTTATTCTACTATTCACCTTTTTATGATAGTACATGTTACCAACTTTAGTTGGTGACAAAAGGTAAGTCAGGGACATGTCTATAAAACAAAAAGACTTGGAAGAAACCTATATTCATCCGAGAGCATCTGGAGCTCCATGATGCGGGTGCCCCTATGGATTTCCCCAAAAAGACTTGGAAGAAACCTATATTCAAATGGGCTATGATGGAAATGTGCAGAGGTCGCTGTATATAAGTACAACTTCTCATTTAACTGGAAGTTCCTTTTGCAAATCGTATTCCATTGCCTATAAAACAAGTCTGGGGGATGGGATCAAATCCCATATGATCTCGGGTTCCTGGTCATTGGAATGGTAAGGAACCGAAGGTTCAACTACTCCAAGTTTGTGCTAATGAACCTAATCAGAAATCTAACTAGGGATTCTTTCTTCATGTATCCCCGGTTCATCCAGCACTTCATAACTGCGAGTTGGTTCAGGACCGACTACAACTTGGCCAAGCACTACCGGTTCCTCACATGAAGCCTGGTGTCTTGAAGATTTTGAAGAAGGTTTTAGCTAATTTCACTAGCAGGTTTACTGATCTGCCCCAAGGTATGTTTAAGCCAACAGCTTATGGTGACATCCCTGCCAACCCAGCAGGTGATGAACCCGCACCAGTCTCACCCATTATCCGTCATCCCATATAACTCACTTATCATAGACGCCCAAACAAACCCTTGATCAATCTACTCTGATTGATCAAGTCCTTTCTTTCAACCCAAAAAGACTTGAGTAGAAACATGGGCTCCCAATTAGTCTGAGGTCTCAACTTCCTCCCACATAGACCTCAATGTCATGGTTGAGTCTCCTTAGTCTCAACCAGACGAGCCCACTAACCAAGCCTTAAGCCCTCAGTTTGAGTCACAACACTATCCTGAGTAGCCTAAAAGGGACAACCATATCTTGGAATCCACTGCTGATGCAGGGGAATCCTTTGGTGCTGACCAAGGTCCCGGGTCATTAGACATATTTGCTGAATCTTTCCTTGACCTTTTAACCCGTCCTGATGAGAATATCATGCTACAATAGGGCAGTGAAGTTGATCCATCTCACCACTCTTTTGATCAATAGAGCCCTCTGCAGCCCCCGATATTCAGCCCACATCAAGAAGAAAGTACTGAGGTAAGTCCCACAGATGTGGAGGGGACTCATGTGGATAGAGCTGCCACTACTGAGGGTGCTTCATTAGTCCCTCAGGATAGTGGTAACATTAATCAGACTCTATCAATGACAACTTTGCAAATCCATGTTTCTGAAGGAGACATGGATCAACAGAGGAACCTTGGGTGCCAAGAAACCACATCAGGTGGTGAGGATGAGCATACTAGGTATGTTATATCATCTCCTGATGATTCCTCCAATGAGGATGAGATCAGTATGCAACTTACATCAAGTATCTACTCTCTAAAATCGCAAACCTAGAATCTCAGGTTAAGATTTTAGAAAGTAGATCTACTACTCAACAACTTAAGATTAACACTCTCAAGACCCAACAAGCTGAGAAACAGATAAAGAGATCTGTTAGCCATGTACAGATCCAGGTCTCTGTAAGTTCTTCCTCTAGCTCATCAAACTCTCAGGATGATGCTACCAAAAGGGAGAGAATTTGCAGGATCAAACAACTGCTGAGGGAGTATCTTGTCATTCTTTGGAGCAGGTAGCACCTTAGGGGGAGATGGCTACTCATTCTTTGGAGCAGGCATCAACCCTTCTTGAGCCTACTATTGCCACAACCCCTCCTCTTGGAGTCACCTACTCTATCCCAGCTTCCCCTGCACATACCCTTCCTGAGACAATCTCTTCTGTTCAGATGGAACCCAGGACTTCCATCAATCTTGTAGACTAGTTTCTGATGAAGTCCCCATCTGAACATTCCCTCTCTGATTATCCTCTTACTTACTTTGGAGCTGAAGAGCTCTAAAGGTTAACTGGACTTTCTACTTCTAGGAAAGGTGTTGGTCAACCTAAGGGGAGTGTGGAACCTGAGATTAACTTCGAAGGGGAAGCACAAACTGATGGCCTAGCACCTGACGTAGCAGGGCCAGAAAGTCAAGTTACTTCCAAGGCCAGGAAAGTTACTTCCGAGGCCAAGGAAATTTCTTTCGAGGCCAAGGAAATTCCTTCCGAGGCTAAGTAAATATCTTCTGAAGCCAAGGAAATTCCTTCCGAAGAAGGCTTACTATTTACTTTCGAGGCAATCAAACCTACTTCCAAAGCCATGGAAATTTCTTCTGAGGCTGAGGTTGAAGTCACGGAAGTAATAGTAAATCTCTCTGCCACCATCTCTCCCCTACCCAGCCAGCCTGAACCATCCGAATCTGAGTCTCGTAAGCCATCAGCTTCCTCAGACCCTAAAGGAAAGAGGAAGTTGACAGCTGAAGAGCTAGAGGAGGAATACAGACTGGAGAAGTTAAAGAGGAAAGGAAAAGTAGGCTCTGGGATGCTGCTGGCTGACAGTAGACAGGCAGCAACCGAAGCAGCAGCTGCTCATGAGCACTTTGCCAATAAAAGAAGGGCAGAGCTGATTGACAGGATCCTCAATCTTGGGATCAAAAGTGAAGAAATTCTTCTACTTCCTATGAGGATCTTGTCAACTTAGAGAAGAAAACCTTGCTACAAAAGGAGAGAGAAGAAGCAGCAAGGTTGGGAAAGGAGGAGGAAAGAAGGAAGAAGAAAGAAGATGATAAGATCAAGGCTCAGGACAAGATGAGAACAAAGAAGATAGCATTTATGTGCTTTAAGGATATAAAGAAGAAGACCTGACTCGTCATGAGTTTGATACTATCCTGTTCTTCTTCAAACAAGAATAGGAGAAAATCATGAAAGAAAGGAAGAGGGTTGCCGGGGAGAAGCTGAGAGAGAAAGAGAAGAAGAAGGAGAAGTCTGAGGTGCTAGCTGCCAAACAAGCTGATGATAGGGACTGGATGAAGTCTTATGAAAGCTCATGGCTTCTCAGGCTGGCAAGTAGGATTAATGGCTACAAAGACTCTCCAATGACATGTCTGTGACATAAAGACTGACATTCGAATGGGGAGACGGTAGGAGGTTCAATGGAAACTGCAAGTAAGAGGATGGCCACCAAACCCATACCCAAACCAAAGCCTACTCTTAAACCCAAACAAACACCACTCCCACAAATCACTGAACCACCTACACCCTTCCCTTTTCCCTTCCCTGTAAAACCTGAACCTGTAGATGAACCCTTCACCCCTGAACCAGCCCTTTCAACCACCTCACAACCCACACCATAAATATCTAAACCACCACCACTACCACCAACTCTGAAACCTAATACCATACCCAAAACCAAACCAATAACCCAACCATCCTCAAAATTACCAAGACCCCTGACCGTACATGAGTTTGAGGAAATTCAGGAAGGACTTAACCAATGCACTAGGTTGAGTTCCTTCTCTGGGATGGAGACTTGATCAAACTGAGATATCTTGATGACTCAATCAATCTTCTCCTAAGGGAAGCTATCCTAGATCTCCCTGCAACAATCCTGGACCACTGTCTCATTCTTCTTTCCCTCAACATACATGAATTAAATGACAAGGAAAGAAGCTGAGAAGAAGACTGGTGACTCTGCTGGTTAAAAGGAAGATAGAAAACTTTCCAACTATTCCTCAAGTGCCAAGGAGCCCTATAGTCCAGTGGAGGTTTGATGAGCCTTTAGATGCCTTTCAGTTGGTGAGAGGGAGTGGGGAAACAAACTAGCTAGATACATATTTCTGCTACACTCTAGCAGATTTGATATAAATAATCTAGCTGAGTTACACTCTCCAACCCCTCCAACTCTCCTGTTCCTTCTCTCATCCAAAAGCACATACTCAAGATGAGGGAAGCAGAGTTGATAAGAAGAGCTCAAGTTGCTACTGATGCTGAAGCCTCTGCAAAAGGTCAAGCCTTTCTACAGATGGTTCAAGATCCAGCTTTGGAGCCTATAGCTCGATGGGTGTATGACTCTAACACCCATCAGCTTACTCTCTATAGAGGGAATAGCCAACTGATTCATGTCATTCATGGTGACAAACTTGATGTCTTAACCAGGAAAGACTTGTTCCACATGCTAATCACATCTACCAAGGAGAATCGAGAGAAAGATGTAAAGATTATGGCTGTGATCAGAGAGGCACTGGAGACGAAAGATAAGTAGAGTTTTGGTAGCATCAGCCTAGGGGGAGATTGTTGGGTCTGATGAGGCTGGTGCAACCAAAACCCAATACTTAGCTTTATTTTTGTGCATCTACAATGGACTTCCGAAGACAATGCTACATTTATGAAGCCAAGTAAAAAGTCTTCCGAAGCCAAGCAAGAAGAACTTCCGAAGAGAGTTACTCTTCGGAAGTATCATGAAGACCAAGACAAGGAGCAGCTGGTTCAGAAGAAGTTGTTTCTATTGGGTTTGTTAGAACATGAACATAGTTTAACCATTTAATCATTATGAAAATGCAGCGGAAATGAACTTTATAACATGGTTTATAAACTCAAATTTCAGGTTCTATTTTGATGTTATAAGTTACAAACAAACCCAAGAACAAAGGATCTTTTATATGTGAATAAAACTAGCTATGAAAACACAAAGTACATATTATGGACAGCCATAAAGAGGGCTGCCATAAACTACCTTTCAGCAGCAAAAGTGACGAAATGGAGGATGATATAGTCCAAGAAGAACGATCAAGGCACCAAAGGAGGTCCTCTCAAGCTTGTATACCCCAAGCACTACAGAAAACACCTATTGTTAGGTAGTAGAGCACCAAGACCAACTCCCTCTTGAACAATCCGAATCAAAACAAGAAGTTGTTGAAATGCAGCCAAGAAATCCGAAATCGCAGCTTCTTTTTTTCTTCTTTGAATCCAAAAATCTAAAAGTGTTTGAGAGAAAGTTTTGCTTTGCATGTATAGGAGAAAGTGTGAAGTGATGGAAGAGTGCAAGAGAGGTCAATGTCTTGCAAAGACCAAGACTAAAAGGGGATGGTCCCAATACCCACTGGGCGGCCGAAAATCCTTTCAAAATGGGTTCCCCCCATTTTGAACTTTTATCAAAATGTTACTCTTTCAACCCTTGTTTATAAAATTAAAACCCATTTCAATTTTATAACATTAACACACTTTTATTTGTTATTATTTAACCACTTAAATAATGAAACAAATAATTTCTCATGAACAAACTATCCATATAATGTTGTTCATTTACAAAGCAATGTTTTAGAAAACCTATTTTCTAAATTGGTGTCAATATTTATTTGTATGATCTCATCAACGAATAAATATTTATTGATGTTTGTTTGGCTTGTTATTGGTATGACCCGACTTGGATCATAACGTACTAACCACATCAATCTTGTATGTGTCTTGGGCATATAAGATCCAACAGTTTCTTTCGAAGCCAAAGTGACTTCGAAAGACTTCATGTCTTCCGAAGTACACTTACCTTCAGAAGAACCAACTGTGACTAGTGGAAAAAAGTAAGGTTCCTGTCAGTACAGTCAACTACTTTACTGACAGACTGCATGGAGCTTCTTTATGCGGGTATGTTTGACCTTACTTTATCTACTGTTCATCCATCATAGATTAGTACAATCACCATACTTAGTTGGTGACAAATGGTAAGTCATGGACTTGTCATGACTACCTAATACTAGGATAATACTTTATCTTAGTTAACATACTTCTAGAAACTGTAGTATTTTGTCTAGTTGTATTTTCTAGCTAGTTTTTTAAGTATAACTGGCTGTAGATAGTAGTATATATAGTTCTTATTGTAAGCTCATCTGAGCAATGCTTGAAAGAGTCTTGTAATCTTTGAGTTCAGAATTAATATATACAAGTATCTTAAAAAACTTATTCTTGTGTCTTTCTTACTTAATATATTACTATCAACTCTTAAAGGATTATGTTTTTATCATTCGAGTGAAATCAAGTGAGTTTAAGAGAGAACCATTGTGTTGAGTCACTTGTAACGATCCTGCAGTTATGAACATTTTATGATATGTTATGATGATAAGAAGGTTAATGATGTTATGAAATGATATTAAATGCCAAGTCACATTTTTAAGTTAATGACTAAACTCAATCAACAACTTAACAATTAGCATGCATATCACATTGGCCATTTTTGTAACAAGGAAATGAAAGCTTGGCATGAGAATAATAGCTACCCAGCCAGTTATAGACTAGCGTCAAAGTCACAATAGTTATTATTTATGTCATAATTGAGACAATTGAATATGTGATAATTTTAACTGCTGCTGCACTGAGTTATAAATAATTGAAATTTATGAACTTTGTTTCGGATACATAAATCCAAGTGTAAGGTTTTTCAAAAACTGACTGTTACATCCACTTTGTTAAATTGCTTGGTTACAATTAACTGAGTGTATCCCAATTCTGTGACCAGAGACATAACATGCTCTTCACTAAGCATGAGTACACTGTTCTCAGCCCGAGATGGTCATTCCTTAAGAGCATATCCTGCTTAGAGCACCCCGAAAAGGGAACATGTACAAGATGGATTTGCAGGAAACATCCCCTTCATGAGAACTTTCTTGCTTTCTATCCAAAGCAATAGTGATGAGTCTTTCCTTTGGCATAAAATAATGTGCCATGTAAACTTTAAGAACATGAATAAATTAAATAAGAATGGTTTGGTAACTGGAATGCTAAAGAAAGAGTTTACAAGTGATGATTACTATGTTGCATTCCTGAAAGGGAAACAACACTTGGTGTCTCACATGCCAAGGAAAAGACCTCTATCACTACTACCCTACACTTCTTACACATGGATCTCTTTACCTAACTTGTGTAATGAGCTAGTAAGGACCTCATATTTTTTAGTAATCATGGATGATTTCACAAGATTCACTTGGGTTTTCTTTCTTAGAACTAAGGATGAGACTCTTGAGATCTTGAAGAACTTCATTCTGAAAATTAAGAATCAAAGTGATCATAATGTCAGATCATACGATGTGATCAAGGAATTGAATTCAACAACTAAATTCTTGATACATTTTATGATGAAAATGGTATTACAAGAGAATATAGTGCTCCCAGGACTTCTCAGTAAAATGTTGTTGCTGAGAGGAGAAACAATACACTTATTGAAGCAGCAAGAACCATATTGTCTGACTCTAAACTATCATCACCTTCTGGGCAGAGGCAGTTAACACTGCCTGCTATGTGTAGAACAGAGTTTAGTAGTCAAGACTCATGGTAAGACTCCTTATGAACTGTGGCACAAAAGAAGACCTTTTATTGGTTTTCTCAGATCATTTGGATGCCTTTGCACTATCTTGAATACCAAAGATCAAGTAGCCAAGTTTGCTGAGAAATCAGATGATGGAAACTTTATTGGATACTCTTCCCAAGCTAAGGATTATAGAGTATACAATCTTATAACTAAAGTAGTTAAAGAATCAGCAAATGTGATTTTTAATGAGCACACTCCCTGTGTGAAAGGTTCTGGTCCATACTAGCTATTTGATATTGATTTAATTACCAACTGTTTTAATAATTCTTGTGAGAATGTTTCAGAATCTACAGATAACTTATCAATAGGAGATCTAGACCCAAGATTTAAGCTGAGAAGACCAAGCAAGAATACTACTTCAGCTGTAAGGCCCCGTTCTCGTGACGCTTACAGTTGGACATTCATCGTCCATAATATTTAAAACATACACATGTCATAAAATGTTATAGCGGAACTAAGTTAACAAAACCATTCATGCATATAATTAATGTTGTAAAATAATAAATCATTGTAAGTTAGAGCTATAAAATAATCAATTAGTTGTATTACAATACAAAAAAATCATTAAGCATGGTTGCCACCTTATTTCTCATTCTCTTCTCCTTCCAATCGATGATTGCCACTGCTTGCTCCATGTAATTGAGCCATTCATCCACCTTGATATCCTTCAGTGGTACAATCATGTCTTCATTGCCTAAGCACTCTCTCAGATGAGATACATGGAATGTCGATGAATTCCACTTAATTCATCAGGCAGTTCTAATCGATAGGCCACCTCTCCTACTCGTGTGATGATTTGGAAAGGTCCTATATACCTTGGGCTCAATTTAACTCTTTTTCTGAACTGGATAATCCCTTTCCAAGGTGAGACCTTCAACATAACTCTATTGCCCATGTTGAACTCGATTGGTCTACACCTTTTGTTGGCATACGACTTCTGTCTATCCTTTGCCGCCTTCATAAAGGCTTTGATCTTTTTTAACTTCTCACTCGTAGCCTCGATCACCTCAATACTTCCCAACTCCTTCTGCCCAATGTCTCCCCAACATACGTGTATCATCAACTTCTACCGTATAGCATCTCATATGGTGGCTTGCCAATGCTGGCATGATAACTACTGTTGTATGAGAATTCTGCTAACGGTAAGTGATCATCCCAACTTCCTCCAAAGTCGATCACACATGCTCGGAGCATATCCTCGAGTGTCTGAATCGTCCTCTCGGACTGACCATATGTCTGAGGATGGTAAGCCATGCTAATGTGTAGCCTCGTCCCCATCACATTATGGAATCTTTTCCAAAATTTCGATGTGAACCGGGTGTCACGGTCTGACATGATAGACACCGGCACACCATGACGAGCTACAATCTCCTTGATGAACAGATCCGCCAGCCTCTCAGATGAGTATGTCTCGTGGATTGGTAGGAAGTGAGCACTCTTTGTCAGTCAATCAACTATCACCCATATGGTATCGCACCCCCTCTCCATACGAGTTATCTTCGTTACGAAGTCCATGGTGATGTGCTCCCACTTCAACTCGGGTATATCCAACGGTTGGATCTTTCCATATGGCTTCTGATGCTCTGCCTTCACTTGCAAACAAGTAAGTCACTTACTCACATACTCCACTACATCATGCTTTATTCCCGACCACCAATAATCTTTCTTCATGTCTTGATACATCTTTATGGCACCGGGATGAATCGAGTATCAAGTCTTATGAGCCTCGTCCATAATCTTACCCCTCAGATCTCCATAACGAGGTATCCATGTTCGTCCAGTTCAGGTTCTAACATCGAGTGTGTTCTCACCCAATTCTACGACTAGACCCTTCATATGTTTAGAATTAATTCGATCTTCCTTTAGTGCCTCATCCTGAAAGTCTTTGACTTGTTTCATCACATCAGCAGTCATAACCAACTAATAAGCCTTCACCCCGAATTGGCTCTGGTCTCTCCTTTTGGCTAAGGGAATCAACCACCATGTTGCCCTTACCCGGATGATAATTGATCTCACAGTCATAATCCTTAATGAGCACCAACCATCCCCTTTGCCTCATGCTTAAATCCTTCTGCTCGAAGAAGTACTTCAAGCTCTTTTGGTCGGTGAAGATGGTGCACTTCGTCGTGTATAAATAGTGCCTCTAGATATTTAACACGAAGACCACAGCCCCTAGCTCCAAATCATGGGTGGGATAATTGACCTCGTGGGTTTTCAATTACCGGGACGTGTAGGCTATTACCCTTCCACGTTGCATCAACACGCAGCCCAGTCTCGAATAAGAAGCATCTGAGTATACCACTAAGTCTTTCCTCCCTTCGGGTAATGTCAAGACAAGAGCTTGAGTTAATCTTGTCTTTAACTCCTCAAAAGCATCCTCCTATTCCCGACCCCACACAAACTTCATACTCTTACGAGTCATTTAGTCAAAGGTGAGGCTATGTTCGAAAAGTCTTGAATAAATCTTCTGTAGTAGCCCTTTAAACATAAGAAACTTCAAATCTCGGATGGCGTATTTGGAGACTTCCATTGCATCACCACCTCAACCTTCACCGGGTCCACCACATTCTTTTAGAATTCACCACGTGACCCAAAAATTGAACTTCACGCAACCAAAAAGCACACTTAGAGAATTTAGCATACAGCTTCTCCCTTCTAAGTGTCTCCAACACTTCGCATATGGGCCGACATCTTCTTCCTCATTTTTCGAATAAATCATGATATCATCAATAAACACAATCACTAATTTATCTAACATTGGCCGACGCATTCAGTCATCAAATACATAAAGATAGTTAGCATGTTATTTAAACCAAAGACATAACGAGAAACTCGTATTCTCCATAACACGTGCAAAAAGCTCTCTTAGGAATATCTCGCTCCTTCACCTTCATTGATGGTTGCCAGATCGGAGATCTATCTCAAGAACCAGCTGGCACCTTGGGTTGTCAAACAGTCATCTATTCTGGGTAGGGGATATCTGTTCTTCACTGTTATCTTGTTTAACTCTCGATAGTCTATACACATCCTCATACTACCGTCTTTCTTCTTAACAAACAAACCGGAGCACCCCAAGAAGAGATGCTTGGTTAGATGAACTCTTTCTCTACCAACTCCTGTTTGAACCATTTCACTCATCTCAGTCGAAACTAATCGATACAGTGCCTTGGCAACCGTTTGAGCACCGGGTATCAAATCAATCTGAAACTCGAGCTTGCGGTCCGGTGGCATACCTCGTAAATCTTCTAGAACATGTCTGGAAAGTCACACACACCGGTACATCAGACAAGTTTTACTGATGCATCCACATCCTTCACGTAAGCCAAGTAGGCATTACATCCCTATTTCATACATTTCTCTGCCATCGTTATCGAAATCACCTTCGGAAATGTAGTGACATGATCACCATAGACCATCACTAAACTTCCATATGGCGCAATTAATCAGATCATCTTCTTACGACACACAATATTCGCCTCATAGGTAGCTAACCAATCATCCCTAGTACTACATCAAATCCACCTAGGGTATCATAAATAGTTTAGCAGAGAACCTATGGCCTTCTAGTTCTATGTCGTAGTCTTATCTATTAGAATTTCTAGTAGACTTACCATAGCAGTTTCTACATCAAATGGCTTATCAATACTTTTACTACTAACAGGCAACTTAGCACAGAAAGCAGCAGAATTAAAACTCCTACTAGTACCAGAATCAAATAATACAGAGACACAAATTTGGTTTACTAGAACATACCTGACATGACAATGGGGTCCACTCTGGTCTCCTCCCGGTCACTGTGAAGGCTCTAGCACTTGCCCTCTGCTCTCCTTCTTCCATCCTCTTCTTCACCCCAGAACTCTCGACCCTTGGCTTCTTGAACTCCCAACTCATGTGACCTGCTTCACCACAGTTATAGCACCTCTCCACCTTATAATCCTTAGCAATATGACCAGGCTTCCCACACTTGAAGCATACATTTGTTCCCCACTTACATTCACCTGTGTGCCTCCTTCCACACCTACCGCTCTTCTTTATCCCGAACCAACTAAATCACCCCTCGATCATCCACCCTGCCTTCTTGTTGTTTGGGGTGAAACCACCATGTCCAAACCGTTTCCCCACTCCAGTTCCCGTCACCACCACCCATCTTCTTCACCTCAATCGCCACCTCTCTCTCATCATATAGCCTCCCAGCTAGATCTACTACCGACCTGATATCAGCCGGCAATCCTTGCATATACTTCTTAATCTTCCTTGACACCGGTGTAACTTGATCCTACACCAGCCTCGCCATCTCATTAAACATGATGGTGTATTGCTATGTGTCATAGTTCCTGCCGCCTCTAGTTGCAAGACCCCTCTCAATCTTATCGAGTTCTTGGTGAGGATAGAATTCCTTAATCACCATCTTCTTTAGCTCTCCCCACCTCATCATCCCGATGGCTATGCTACCTTCGGCTTGGATAATATTGTCCCACCAACACAGATCCGAGTCAACGAACGAGTGAGTGGCGAACTTTACCTTCTGGTCCTTCCTGCACTCACTAATCTCTAACACCGCCTCCATTTCTCTTACCCAGTAGTGAACAGCAGCAGCATCACCATTTCCATCGAAAGCCAGAGGTTTACACCGTTGGAATGCCTCGTAGCTGCACCCCTTGTGGTTTCCCGCACTACTACCTCTCCTTATCACTAGTGGCCGCCTTCTCCGTATTCTGTTCCTCTCTCTTCATCATGACCTTTCATTCTCCCTTCTTCCAGCTGTAGTCCTTTCTCTCCTCCTCCTTCTCTATTTCCTCATCCTCCCTCACACATGGAGACTTCAGTCACTATAGATGGTAGGATCGTCTGCATGACTTGGTGAACCTCCTCAACTACTGCCTCTTTCACTAAGGCCCTTAAGTTAGCACTCTCATCAACCGCCTTCCTGGTGATGAATCTTAGGATCTCTAGGTGCCGTTTCGGTAGTCCTAGCCCTATTTCTTATGACACGCAGTTCAGCACCACGTCTACCACGCACTCCACCTCGTGAGGCCTTGGATGATCTATCTCCGGCCATCTTTAAACACTATAAGATTCAAACACTAACACAGTCATTCAAGTAATAGCTCAATTTA
Source organism: Flaveria linearis (assembly GCA_024085815.1). NCBI lineage: Eukaryota > Viridiplantae > Streptophyta > Magnoliopsida > Asterales > Asteraceae > Flaveria > Flaveria linearis. Next base: position 3,129 of record JABSNV010000428.1, on the reverse strand, counting down.
TGTTAAGTAAGTAAGTCCCTAATTAAGTGGCTTAGTGTCCATTGTAATAAGCCACTTACTTTACACTTCATACCCCAAGCATTTTCTATACTGACTACATCAGTATCTAAATCTACTAAGAGCATGTAAATCAAATAGCACACGCACATAATACCGGTTAATATTAAGAAAAGAAATACCTTTTGGCACGTAGTTACTCGGGCTGGCATCCCTCCATTCGTCCCATTCTTAGTTTAAATTTAGGTTTTTGAAAATTTACCCATTTCTCATAACTTTGGCTCTGATACCAACTTGTAGGCCCCGTTCCCAGGACGCTTACAGTTGGACATTCATCGCACATAATATTTAAAACATACATATTTCTAAAATGTTGCAGCGGAACTATGTTAACAAAAACCATTCATGCTATAATTAATATTGCAAAATAATACATCATTGTAAGTTAGAGTTATAAAATAATCAATTAGTTGCATTACAAATTTACAATATAACAAAATCATTAAGCATGAACGGACTCCAATCTTTCCCCGCCGAGTAGCTTCACCCCGCGTGCCATCCTCAGTAATAATTACCTGCCAACTGAAAATGCATAAAAGTTAGTGTTGCCGAGTGAGTTCTAGTTTTAAAAGCGTTAAAATAGCTTGTATACTTTATATACGAAAATACCCTTTTGATGAAAATATCTTACTTCCGTACACGATCACACATCATACGTACATCCAGATAATATTCATATTCATTTCATTCATTAGTACTTTCATTATTATATTTCATCATACTATGCATTCGTTCGTTCCGTACTTTTCATTATCTTTCACTTTCATATAGACCAATGTGCAATATCCCGAATATTGTGCACAGCTGATACTAGGCCAATGTCTATAAATAGACCCCTAACATTGTGCACGAAGCATGACCCAGTACCTAGGGCATGCCATAAGGGTCCCATCAATCTCAGTGATTGACCTTGTGTGCATCATTCGGGTTAGCTAAAACACACACATTTGAGCTAAGGACAACATGGTCGTGCACCTCCATTCAATTTGCTTGCAAGCCATTCATATCGTTCATTACATTCCACTTTTCATCCTTGTCATCTTTAATTTTGTTATGTAGTACTTTATGTTCATTCATACTACATCATATCACGTAAAGTCATAACTTAATACATAACATATAATATAACATAATATATACTTTTGAAAACCGTTAAAAGAAAGATAGCACATACAGCAACACATCATAACCTCATCACGTCATCATGCATTCATGAACCATCACATCATAACATGTTGGTACATATGTCCCTAGTTCTAGTTCTAGTGAGCTTAAAGTAATTGACTTTCATTTTGTTACACTGATGTAATGTTTGATATATGAATAAAACTCTTTGTTGAATGTTTATTGGTTATTGAATGTTATATCTATTAATATGATTGATTATTACACGCTTATGTGAATATGTTATATAGGTTTACAGTGTAGACATAGTTCTGTATCGTTAAGGTTCAGGAATAGTTTAACAAAGTCTCATGATTCAGTCGCATGATTGGACCATGCAATGGGCCAGTCGCACGACTGAACCAGGTGATTGAGCCATATGCACGAGTGAGTCATAAGACTGACTCAGTCGTACAAATGAATCAATCGTAGGACTCAGTCGCACGACTGAGCCATACGCATGGCTCAGTCGTACAAATAAAAACTGTAACCTATTAATACAACTTAATTCGTGGAAAACGTAACACTTCAAGAATTCTTAACGCTAGCCGTGCTTGTTCGTCTAGAGAGTCCCTTCTAACTTCATAGAATGTTCTGATAACTTCTAATCAATGTTAACGTATTCTAATCGTTAGTTCTGATCGGATTATCGTTCTCACCTGATTGGATCGCCAATCAAATAGGATTCCGCACTATTTGATCTGGTTTCATGTTGAATCAGTTAGTACTCTCCGTACGTACATGGTCCAAACAAGTGGTCTCTGATCTTTGGCTCTTGATTCTATGTGGATTCATCGCGTTTTTGCAAAAGTCAATATTTTCATCAAAAGATCCGTTCTTTTTGCATCAAATTCAGTTTTTACGAGTTCATGTGTTCAAAAGTTAGTCTTTTTTGAGTTTCATCAGCCGATTAGGGTTTTCAAATTGTGTTTTTTAGGTCGAATTGCGTGAAAAATTTTGAAAAACTTCGAATTCAGCAGTCTCAGTCGCACGATTGACCCAATCGCACGACTGAACTTCATTCGCACAGAATATTCGTACGATTGGCCCCTCTTTTGTTCAATCGCACGATTGGCCCAGTCGTTTGTTCATTCGCACGATTTTTCCTATCGTCTGCTCATTCGTATGACTAAGCTCAATCGCACGTTGAGTCCCAGTCGCATCCACAGTCGTATACTCAGCTAGTTTGTCAAGTTTAAAGACTAATTCATTATGGATACACAAAATTTTGCTCTCTCAGCCGGAAGAACTCCAGAATTCAGAATATTTTGCTCTTGGAGAATGAGATCGGGAATCACAACAAACCCCCAAAGCTTCTAGCTCTTGACGAATATCCTTAATAGAAGCAACGGTTTGAGATTCATCTGAATAGAGTGGACACAACTTATGTAGCACTATTGAAGACTGCTACCTATGCTAGTTGGAGCTGATGGTATTCCACTGACACTAAGTGGTTTGAGTGACGTCAAAAACCAACTGCATACAATGCTGAGAAGAAGGCCTATGCATTGTTGACACAGTCCATTCTGAAAGATATTTTCCATCAGTTCTCAGAACACAAGCAGTGCAAAAAGTTATGGAAGGCTCTTGAGAAACTTTATGAAGGAAATTCAACACTCAAGTCTCTAAGGCTAAAGCTTTGAAGAAGGAATTTGATAACTTCTCGTCAATTGGGAATGAAAGTTTGGATATGTGATCGACCGCTTCTATCATTTGATGATGAATTGCACACTCATGGGGTTAAAACGTCCATGGAAGATAAGTGTCGAGTTTGGCTGATGGGTTACCTGATAAGTGGGATTCATTTGTTTCCATTTTAAGACATAATGCTGTGCTGGATACATTGGACATAAATGATTTCATTCTGAAATTGAGAGAGGAAGAGGTACGGCATAAGTACAAGTCTAA